>ONZH01014396.1:0-64522 GCA_900303285.1 Rhinella marina
ACCACCATGCTTTACACTGCAATCTTATTGAAAGACTGACAATCAGGGGTTCACCTCCAAGTTGTCAGGCAGCATTTTTAAGTGGGTCACCATTACCGTGTCCCTAAAAATTGCCTTAGGGTCATTGCCAGACTATTTTTATGAAAGGCTATGGGGTTCTATACACACAGTGCTGACGGAAGCCCATCAGCCTTTCTAAACACAATTGAATCTGTCCAATCATGAGAAAGTCCCCCCCAAGGAGTCCCCACTGTAACTTGCTTCCCATACAACTACCTCACCCCCCGACACCTGTGTCTCGCCATTGTCCACCACCTCATCAGACAACACTGGTAAATCCCCACTGTCAGCACACGGAGACTGCAAAAGGTCTTGCGAATTGGGGCAGAGAATGTTCTGAGGTAGCACATCAGAGAAGGGGTGACTATGGGGTTCCAGGGAATACATGACCACATGCAATCTCCATCTAAAAAATCATACTGAGGCTCACCACTAGAGATGAGCGAGCATACTCGTCCGAGCTTGGTGCTCGTTCGAGTATTAGGGTACTCGTAATTACTCGCAGCTCGGACGAGTATCTCGCCATACTCGAGGAAATGGCAACTTCCGCATCGTGCTTTTTTGGCGCCTATAAACACAGCCAATCACAAGCCAGGAGACTCTACAGTACACCCAGCATCACGTGGGGCCCTTACATGTCGATAGCAGGGGTTGGCTGGCCTGATCAGGTGACCCTGGAATATACTAGTGACTGGCCGCGGCGCTCGGCTCAGATGCCATCTGGATGTCGTTAGGGATAGAGCTGCTGCCTTTCAGGGACAGTGTTAGGGCCTGAATTTAGTTCTCAGTTAGGCAGGAATCACCCACAAAGAACCCAACAGCCCTTCTAAGGGCTACAAGAAATTTTTTTTTTGTCTCCTGGCTTGGCTGGCTGGCACTAGTAGTGCAGCTATCGCCATATCTAACCCTGTTTTTTTTTCTATTGTTCTATCTCAGTGATACAAATCCATTGCACACAGCAGTGTGGAACCATTTTGTGTGTCACAGTTCAGCACTGACTCACTCCAATCCATATATACTGTCCAGTTGACACTTTCTGTACGTCACAGAATACAACCAAGTCATTTGCTACCAATATCATCTACAGCTTGATCCAGAAAACTCTCTGTGCGACATTTGTCTGGGTCGCAGACTAAATAGCCACCGTTAACAGGGTGTCAGTCAGTTCTACCATATTTCCTGCACGTCACGTTCCCAAAAAAACAAAATTTAAAAAAAATATAAAAAAACAAATATAAAAAAAAAATATTTTTTCAGTTGTTTTAGCTCAGTGATACAAATCCATTTTACTCAGCTTTGTGTAACCTTTCTGTGTGTCACAGTTCAGCACATTCGCTCCGATCCGTATTTACTGTCCAGGTGACACTTTCTGTATGTCACACAATACAACCAAGTCATTTGCTACCAATATCATCTACCGCTTGATCCAGAAAATTCTCTGTGCGACATTTGTCTGGGTCGCAGACTAAATAGCCACTGTTAACAGGGTGTCAGTCAGTTCTACCATAGTTCCTGCACGTTACGTTCCCAAAAAAACAAAATTGTAAAAAAAATATAAAAAAACAAATATAAAAAAAAAATTATTTTTTCAGTTGTTTTAGCTAAGTGATACAAATCCATTTTACTCAGCTGCGTGTAACCTTTCTGTGTGTCACAGTTCAGCACATTCGCTCCCATCCGTATATACTGTCCAGGTGACACTTTCTGTACGTCACACAATACAACCAAGTCATTTGCTACCAATATCATCTACTGCTTGATCCAGAAAATTCTCTGTGCGACATTTGTCTGGGTCGCAGACTAAATAGCCACCGTTAACAGGGTGTCAGTCAGTTCTACCATAGTTCTTGCACGTCACGTTCCCAAAAAAACAAAATAAAAAAAATAAATTATTTTTTCAGTTGTTTTAGCTCAGTGATACAAATCCTTTTTACTCAGCTGCGTGTAACCTTTCTGTGTGTCACAGTTCAGCACACTCGCTCCGATTCGTATAATCTGTCCAGGTGACACTTTCTGTACGTCACTTAATTCTACCGGACTTAACAAGTTTGTGGTTTTCAGTATACCAGGCCCGTGTAATTTTTTTTTTTTTTATCATACACCTATATACAAAAAATGTTGAACCCCAGGGCTAAGGGGCGAGGGCGTGGGCATTCAATTAATGCAGGGGGCAGAGGCCGTGGTCCTGGGCAGGGTGAGACAGTACCCGCTGATGAGGGAGCAGGGGAATTCCGCAGAGCTACACTCCCTAGCTTCATGTCTCAACTTACAGGGACACGTGGTAGAGGACTGTTGAAACCACAACAGTGCGAACAGCTGATCTCGTGGATTGCGGACAATGCTTCAAGTAATTTGTCCACCAGTCAGTCTTCCACGCAGTCCACTCACGTTACCCAAGGGAGCACTCCTATGGCTCCTCCACCTCAACCTCCTTCCCCCCAGTCTGCCCCCTCCCAGGAAAATTTGGAATGCGATCTGGCATACTCTCAGGAACTGTTTTCTGGACCCTTCCCAGAGTCATAAACCACTTCTCAGGTTGCTGCTGACCTCGTTCCCGATGCCCAAGTTTTCCAACTGTCACAGTCTGTGGGTGATGATGATGACAATGTTGAGTTAGTGGAAGAAGTATGTAAAGAGGTGTCAGACGATGAGGAGACACGGTTGTCAGATAGTGGTGAAGTTGTTGTTAGGGGAGGAATTCCGAGGGGGAGCAGACTGAGGAATCGGAGGATGACGAGGTGACTGACCCAAGCTGGGTTGATATGCCGAGTGAAGACAGTGCTTCTGAGGCGGAGGCGAGTGCTGAACCAGAACAGGTTGTAAGAGGCAGTGGTGTGGCCAGAGGGAGAAGCAGGGCCAGAGCTGGTGCATCAGCAGCAACTGTTTCACGTAGTGAAGCTCCTGTGGCGAGGCCTAGATGTTCGCAAGTCTGGAGGTTCTTTAAAGAAAGTGAGGATGACCGACGGACTGTGGTGTGAAACCTGTGCCACACCAGGATCAGCAGGGGTGCCACCACTACTAGCCTAACCACCACCAGCATGCGCAGGCATATGAGTGCTAAACACCCCACTCAATGGAGCCAAGGCCGTTCACCACCTCCTGCGGGTCACACCACTGCTCCTTCCCCTGTGTCACTCGCTGCCTCTGCTAGTCAACCCCCTGCGTCACTCGCTGCCTCTGCTAGTCAACCCCCTGCCCAGGACCCCGGCACGAGCGCCTCCCGCCGGAAAACCACACCTTCGCCTCCACGATCCTCCACAGCGTCCACCAACGTGTCCCAGCGCAGCGTTCAGCTGTCTTTACAGCAGACGCTGAAGCGCAAGAGGAAATACAGTTCCACCCACCCACATGCCCAAGCCCTCAACGTCCACATCTCCAAATTGCTTAGCCTGGAGATGCTGCCCTATAGGCTGGTAGAGACCGAGGCCTTTCGAAATCTCATGGCGGTGGCTGCCCCTCGGTATTCCATCCCCAGCCGCCACTATTTTTCCCGATGTGCCGTCCTTGCCCTACACCAGCACGAGTCACAGAACATCATCCGTGCCCTGACCAACGCTGTTTCTGAGAAGGTCCACCTAACCACGGACACGTGGACAAGTGCTGCCGGGCAGGGACACTGTATCTCACTGACGGCACATTGGGTTAACTTGGTGGAGGCTGGGACCGAGAATGACCCTGGGGCCGCTCATGTACTGCCCACACCGAGGATTGCGGGGCCTACCTCGGTCACGGTCTCTCAGACGTACTATGCCTCCTCCTCCACCTCCACCAAATTACCATCCGTGGGCACGGCGCCTTCAGTCGGTAGCTCTAGGCGCAGCAGCAGTGCCGTGGGTAAGCACCAGCAGGCGGTGCTCAAACTGCTGAGCTTAGGTGACAAAAGGCACACCGCCCAAGAGCTGTTACAGGGCATCACGGCGCAGACCGATCTGTGGCTGGCACTGCTGAACCTCAAGCCAGGCATGGTTGTGTGTGACAACGGGCATAACCTGGTAGCGGCTCTGCAACTCGGCAGACTGACACATGTGCCATGCCTGGCCCACGTGTTCAATCTTATAGTTCAGCGGTTCCTCATGACATACCCCAATCTGTCTGATTTGCTCACCAAGGTGCGCCGCATCTGTGTGCATTTCCGCAAGTCGAGCACAGATGCTGCTACTCTCAGGGCAGCGCAGCGCCGCCTACAACTGCCCGCTCACCGACTGTTGTGCGACATGCCCACGAGATGGAATTCCACATTAAACATGTTATCCAGAGTTTACCAGCAGCGCAGAGCGATTGTAGACTGCCAGATGTCATCTTTCACCAGAACTGGTAGTCAGGTCTCTCAGATTCCTCAAGTCTACAATGAGGAGTGGACGTGGATGTCTGATATCTGCCAGGTGTTGAGCAACTTTGAGGAGTCAACACAGATGGTCAGCGGCCTCACCATCCTGCTGCTTTGCCTGTTGAAAAACTCACTGCTCAGCATCAAGTCGGATGCTTTGCGCTTGTCACAAGAGACGGTGGAGGAAGATATGTCGCTACGTCTATAGCCAGAGCACCCTCCGGTCTGTTTCTCAGCGCGTATCGGAGGAGGGGGATGAGGATGAGGAGGAAGAGGAGGAGAATGTCGGCGAGACAGTAGAGGGTACCAGTGCTCAGTCCTTAACTCTTGAGCGTGTATGGGCTGAAGAGGAGGACTTGGAGGAGAAGGAGGAGGAGGAAATGAAGAGTCAGTTCAGTGAGGAGAGGGAATTCTTGCGTGTTGGGACTCTGGCGCACATGGCAGACTTCATGTTAGGCTGCTTATCCCGTGACCCTCGCGTTAGAAGAATTTTTTCCAACACCGATTACTGGGTGTTCACTCTCCTGGACCCACGGTACAAGCAGAACCTTTCCACTCTCATCCCTGCAGAGGAAAGGAGTATGAGAGTGAAAAGGTATCAACAGGCCCTGGTGCACAAGCTGAAACAATTCTTCCCATCTGACGCCGCTAGCGGCAGAGGGCATGGTTCTGTGGGCCAAGTAGTGGGGGAGAGGAGGCGAGCAGGCAGCTTGTCCAGCACTGGCAAGGGAACGCTCTCCAAGGCCTTTGCCAGTTTTATGTCACCCCAGCAAGACACTGTCACCTGTCCCCAGTCTAGGCAGAGTAGGGGGGAGCTGTACAGAAAGATGGTGAGGGAGTACCTAGCTGACCATACCAAATCTCCTCCGGGGGAAAGCAGCTAAAGATTTAAATAACTTATGTATCCGATTCCTCTTCTCTACTCCTCCTCCATATCGTCTTTGCCTAACGCTGACCCAAAAAACGCCATTTTTTAGAGGTCCAACTGGCACTCTTTTAGCACAATTTTTCAGGAGGGCCCCCTACAGGCCCTCTATTCAAACAATTTTTCCAGAGGTCCACCTACAGGCCCTCTATTCAAACAATTTTTCCAGAGGTCCACCTACAGGCCCTCTATTCAAACAATTTTTCCAGAGGTCCACATACAGGCCCTCTCTTTAAACAATTTTTCATGAGGGCCCCCTACAGGCCCTCTATTCAAACAATTTTTCCAGAGGTCCACCTACAGGCCCTCTATTCAAACAATTTTTCCAGAGGTCCACCTACAGGCACTCTCTCCAAACAATTTTTCCGGAGGTCCACCTATAGGCCCTCTGTCCAAACAATTTTAACGGAGGTCCACCTACAGGCCCTCTCTCCAAACAATTTTTCCGGAGGTCCACCTACAGGCCCTCTGTCCAAACAATTTTTCCGGAGTTCCACCTACAGGCCCTCTCTCCAAACAATTTACTTCTTTGTCCTATCTTTCTCTCTCTCTCTCTCCAAACTATTTTTCCGGATAGCTGCCTTATACGGTATTAAACTGAGTAGTATACATAGAAGACATACCACACTTGATCAATCTCATAATTTACGACTGTACCGGTTGATGCTAAATTTTTAAGTTGGGGTCCTGCGTCGTCATTCTAAATACATCCGGCTGTTGTTACCACCACACACGCTAGCCCAGGGGGCACTCCTCTGGCTCTTCCAGCGAAACCTCCTTGCCCCAGCCTGCCCCCCCCACCTACAGGCCCACTCTACAAACAATTTAGCCGGATAGGGGACGTATTAGAAGTTGTACTCATGTTTGTTTTTGTTCTTCTTTTATCTGCCTCATGACCTGTGATAGGCAGAGCATGGACACGTCCCCTTAGCTGCAGTGGGAAAGACAATCCCCTGGCCAGAGCAAGCTCTTCTTTCGTTTTCCGTGTTCGAAAAATCCATTAAATATAGGGTCCCAAGATAGGGGACGTATACGGTATTAAACTGAGAAGAATCGATACTGCACCGGCTGATGCTAGAGTATTTCCAAATGCATTCAGGCTGTTGTCACCACCACACACGCTAGCCCAGGGGGCACTCCTCTGGCTCTTCCAGCGAAACCTCCTTGCCCCAGCCTGCCCCCCCCACCTACAGGCCCACTCTACAAACAATTTAGCCGGATAGGGGACGTATTAGAAGTTGTACTCATGTTTGTTTTTGTTCTTCTTTTATCTGCCTCATGACCTGTGATAGGCAGAGCATGGACACGTCCCCTTAGCTGCAGTGGGAAAGACACTCCCCTGGCCAGAGCAAGCTCTTTTTCCATTTTCCGTGTTCGAAATATCCATGAAATATAGGGTCCCAAGATAGGGGACGTATACGGTATTAAACTGAGAAGAATCGATACTGCACCGGCTGATGCTAGAGTATTTCCAAATGCATTCCGGCTGTTGTCACCACCACACACGCTAGCCCAGGGGGCACTCCTCTGGCTCTTCCAGCGAAACCTCCTTGCCCCAGCCTGCCCCCCCCACCTACAGGCCCACTCTACAAACAATTTAACCGGATAGGGGACGTATTAGAAGTTGTACTCATGTTTGTTTTTGTTCTTCTTTTATCTGCCTCATGACCTGTGATGGGCAGAGCATGGACATGTCCCCTTAGATGCAGTGGGAAAGACAATCCCCTGGCCAGAGCAATCTCTTTTTCCGTTTTCTGTGTTCGAAAAATCCATTAAATATAGGGGGTATATTTTTCCCGGGTAGGGCAACGTATTAAATATTGTACTGATTCTGAATTGCCTCCTGTGATATAACGGAATCGAACCCGGATCAACTGCTTGGGAAGTAGCTATGCTCACCACTATACCACCAGCAGGCACAGCAACTGATAAGAACAGATACTAAACTTGATTTTAGCTGCAGTGCCAGCATGAGCATTGGTGTCACCTGCAGGCGGTGATGGACCTTCGTTGCATCTAGTTGGGTGCTTCCCTAACATGTGATGGGTATTTGCCTCGCCTTTCTTGGTCTGGGTGAGCACAATTGCCATAAGGGTAACCACCAGGCTGTTGCAGGAGAATTTGGGGTAATGGTGGGATTAGGCAGCCTCAGAGGCATCCATGCATGCTGCCCCTGATGTTTCCTGTCCATTTCCGTGGTGTTTCCATCATTTTCTGAGGTTTCCAGGTTTTCACCCAGCCTTCCCTAGGCAGAGCCTTGGTCCCCCGCAAAAATGCTTGAGTCTCCCATTGACTTCAATGGGGTTCGTTATTCGAAACGAGCACCCGAGCATCGGGAAAAGTTCAACTCGAATAACGAGCACCCGAGCATTTTAGTGCTCGCTCATCTCTACTCACCACCATGCTTTACACTGCAATCTTATTACTGAGGCTCACCACCATGCTTTACACTGCAATCTTATTGAAAGACAGACAATCAGGGGTTCACCGCCAAGTTGTCAGGCAGCATTTTTAAGTGGGTCACCATTACCGTGTCCCTGAAAATTGGCGGTGATGGACCTTCGTTGCACCTAGTTGGGTGCTTCCCTAACATGTGATGGGCATGTGCCTCGCCTTTCTTTGTCTGGGTGAGCACAATTGCCATGAGAGTAACCACCAGGCTGTTGCAGGAGAATTTGGGGTAATGGTGGGATTAGGCAGCCTCAGAGGCATCCATGCATGCTGCCCCTGATGTTTCCTGTCCATTTCCGTGGTGTTTCCATCATTTTCTGAGGTTTCCAGGTTTTCACTCAGCCTTCCCTAGGCAGAGCCTTGGTCCCCTGCAAAAAATGCTCGAGTCTCCCATTGACTTCAATGGGGTTCGTTATTCGAAACGAGCACCCGAGCATCGGGAAAAGTTTGACTCGTATAAGGAGCACCCGAGCATTTTAGTGCTCGCTCATCTCTAATTACAATACACAATGTATTGCAATACATTGCAGAGGGGATCAGACCCCCAAAAGTTGAAGTCCCTGAGTGGGACAAAAATAAAAAGTAAAAAAAAATGTAAAAAAGTGTTTAATATTAAAATAAAATAAAGTTTCACTTAAAAAACCGTCCCTTTCCCAAATTGTAAAAAAAAAAAAAGAAAAACAGAAAAAAAAAGAAAAAAAAAGAAAAACAGACATATTTGGTATAGCCGCGTCCGTAAAGACCGGGTCTATAAAAACATCACATGAACTAACCCTTCAGGTGAACACTGTAAAAAAAATTAAAAAACGAAAAATGGTGTCAAAAAAGCCATTTTTTGTCACCTTACATCACAAAAAGTGTAATAACAAGCGATCAAAAAGGCAAATGCCCCACAAAATAGCACCAATCTAACTGTCACCTCATCCTGCAAAAAAATTAGCCCCTACAATAAAAAATAAAAAAAAACTATGGCTCTCAGACTATGGAGAAACTAAAACTTGATTTTTTTTTTTTGTTTCAAAAATGCTATTATTGTGTAAAACTTAACTAAATAAAAAAACTATACATATTAGATATGGCACGTCCGTAACGACCTGCTCTATAAAAATATCACATGATCTAACACCTCAGATGAACACAGTTAAAAAAATAAAATAAACTGCGTAAAAAAGCCATAGCCGCGTCCGTAAAGACCGGGTCTATAAAAACATCACATGACCTAACCCCTCAGGTGAACACTGTAAAAAAAAATTAAAAAAACGAAAAATGGTGTCAAAAAAGCCATCAAAAAGCGATCAAAAAGCCACACGCACCCCAAAATAGCACCAATCAAATCATCATCTCAACCCGCAAAAAATAAGCCCCTACTTAAGACAATCATCCAAAAAAAAAAAACTATGACTTGCAGACTATGGAGACACTAAAACATGATTTTTTTTGCTTCAAAAATATTACTGTGTAAAACTTAAATAAATAAAAAAGTATACATATTAGCTATTGTCGTGTCCGTAACGACCTGCTCTATAAAAATAGCACATGTTCTAACCTGTCAGAAGAACGTTGTAAATGGGGATGAGAGAATCGACTTCGGATGAAATATCATAAGTCAATTCGCAAAAAACTTTGTTCTAATGCTTTACGGAGCTGTTTTTTTCTAATACTGTACGAAGTTATTACTACTATTACCACTTGGAACCAAACCCGAGTTCGGGAAATGTTTTTTTTACAGTAAAAATCAATTTCTGAAGTTATTACGTAAAGGCTTGTGAGACTTCACAAAGTAATAACTTCGGCTTATCGGAGCCAATACATTCTAATACTGTAAAGAGCTGCCTGCTCCGTACAGTATAAGAACTAGTTTTTTTGCGAATCGACTTCGGATATTTCATCCGAAGTCGATTCCCTCATCCCTAGTTGTAAATAACAAAAAATAAAATGGTGCCAAACCAGCTATTTTTTGTTACCTTGTCTCACAAAAAGTGTAACATAGAGCAACCAAAAATCATATGTACCCTAAATTGTTCCAACAAAACTGCCACTTTATCCCGTAGTTTCCAAAATGGGGTCACTTTTTTGGAGTTTCTACTCTCGGGGTGCATCAGGGGGTCTTCAAATGTGACATGACAACTTAAAATTTTCCCAGTTAAATCTGCCCTCCAAAAACCATACGACGTTCCTTTCCTTCTGCACCCTGCCGTGTGCCCATACAGCAGTTTACCCCCACATGTGGGGTGTTTCTGTAAACTACAGAATCAAGAAATTTAGTCTACATTTCCTTTAATTCTTGTGGAGAACCTAAAGGGTTAACAACGTTTGTAAAATCAGTTTTGAAAACCTTGAAGGGTGTAGTTTCTAAAATCATTTTTGGGTGGTTTCTGTTATGTTAGCCTCACAAAGTGACCTCAGACCTGAACTGGTCCTTAAAAAGTGGGTTTTGGAAATTTTCTGAAAAATTTCAACATTTGCTTCTAAACTTCTAAGCCTTCTAACGTCCTAAAAAAATAAAATGTAATTTTTAAAATGATTCACAAATTAAGTAGACATATGGGGAATGTAAATTAATAACTATTTTTGGATGTATTACTATGTATTTTAAAAATAGAGAAATTGAAATTTGCAAATTTTTCTACATTTTTGGTAAATTTGGTATTTTTTCATAAATAAAAATCAAATATTTTGACTCAAATTTGCCACTGTCATGAAGTACAATATGTGATGAGACAACTATCTCAGAATGGCCTGGATAAGTAAGAGCATTTTAAACTTATCACCACATAAATTGACATGTCAGATTTGCTAAAAATGGCCTGGTCCTTAAAGGGGTTGTCCAGGTTCAGAGCTGAACCCAGACATACCTTTAAATTCACCCAGGCAGCCTGCCTGAACAGGGCATTGAAGCATCTCATGCTCCGATGCCCTCCTTTGCCCTACGCTAATTAGCGCAGGGCAAAGGCATTTAGCCCGGTTCCAGTGATGTACCAGGCTCTGCCAGGCGGAGGCTTCCGCCTGGCAGTGAGCCCGGTGACGTCACCGGTGCTGATGGGCAGGCTTTAGCGCTGTCCTAGCCAGTAAAACGGCCAGGGCAACGCTAAAGCCGGCCCATTACAGCCGGTGATGTCACCAAACTCACTGCCGGGCGGAAGCCTCCGCCTGGCAGAGCCCGGTACGTCACCGGAACCGGGCTAAATGCCTTTGCCCTGCGCTAATTAGCGCAGGGCAAAGGCATTTAGCCCGGTTACGGTGACGTACCGGGCTCTGCCAGGTGGAGGCTTCCGCCCGGCAGTGAGCCCGGTGACGTCACCGGCGCTGATGGGTGGGCTTTAGCGCTGCCCTAGCCAGTAAAACGGCTAGGGCAACGGTAAAGCCGGCCCATTACAGCCGGTGAGGTCACCGAACTCACTGCTGGGTGGAAGCCTCCGCCCAGCACTGTGTTATGTAAACAAAAGAGCATGAGATGCTCCGATGCCCTATTCAGGCGGGCTGCCTTGGTGAATATAAGGGTATGTCCGGGTTCAGATCTGAACCCGGACGACCTCTTTAAGGTGAAAAATGGCAGGGTCCTGAAGGGGTTAAGAAATTCACTCATCTCTAGTATTCATCAATATAAACATTGCAGGATTCCTTTTATTATATAAAATGTCTTTCTTACTTTTCTGTTAAGTTAGTTGCTCTTACTTCCACATACACTGTGCTGTTTATTTGGATTCCTGTTGGTGGAATAATAAGAGGTCTGCCATAACTTCCATCCTGAAAAAAATGAAAATGAAAATCGCAATGATTGTAGTGTGCACTTATAATATTCATTGCAATATCAGTGTGTTCAGCTCCACCTTTTTACAATGGCTTACAGAAGATATGTGTAGCTAATGAATAGAAGAATTTCAAGTGACTCATTGGTAGCTGTATTTCTTTTCAACAACAGAACAAATATAATACCATAATGCATTCTCATTCAGCATATATAAGCAAGAAAATTAGTATAATACTCATAAAATAAAGGCAGAGTGTTCTATATTTAGTTCAGAAATAATGCCAAAGAAATCATTGACAAAACCTGTTAAGCTGTGGGCATGCATTCAAATGTCTTCCTTTTTTTACATTCACAGTTATATTACTTGAGGTAAGATTACATAATATTAATAATACAAATGAGAATTTATTTTTTAGCGCATTCTAGTACAGTATAGGGTAATAAAACACCAAGATTAGGTCAGAGCTACTTACAAGATATAGCTGCATAGAGAGTGTGCTGATAAAGCTTCCATTATTGGTATTGATAGCTATATTATTTTGAGCCCTATGAAGAAAAATACATCATTGCTAATTAGAAAGCTATAAAAATAAATAATTAATAGTTTTTTCCCTGTTCTCATTAAGACAATCCCTTTCCATATGTTCAATTTAAAGCGAATCCTGGGACATTTAAAAACCTGGGAGAGGTATTGATTTCAAAATCTATATCTAACTGCATCAAAATTCTGGAGAATACCTACAAAATCATCTAAATCATCTCCAGATGGTACCCGACTCAGTCAGAATAAGACAAATGTACAATACTGTCAATGTGAATTGCTGGAGATGTGTGAAAGCTAAGATCATTTCTCTAAAGATCTTGTTGGAAAGTGTTGGTCTGAAATTTTTTAGAAATGTTAATGGGATTTGTGGAACCTGACTTTCTTGTAAACCTGAAATAACACTACTATCACTTTTCCCACTTAAAGGGTTATTATCATCTTAGACAATGGGGCATATCACTAGGATATACCCCCATTGTCTTATAGGTGCGGGTCCCACCGCTGGGACCTGCACCTATATCCAGAACGGAGCGGGGAACGCTGCGCCTGGAGGTCCGGCCACCACCAGGCGCAGCTCCCAGCTGCGCTCATAGAAATGAATGGGAGCGCAGCGCACAAGCGCGGCCACCGCTCCCATTCATTTCTATGGAGCCGACGGAAGTAGCCGAGCCAGCGCTCGGCTATTTTCGGCGGCCCCATAGAAATGAATGGAGGGCGGCTGCGCATGCGCAGTGCGCCCTCATTCAGTTCGGGGGCTCCGTTCTGGATATAGGTGCGGGTCACAGCGGTGGGACCCGCACCTATAAGACAATGGGGGCATATCCTAGGGATATGCCCCCATTGTCTAAAATGAGAATAACCCTTTAATATTTTAAAAAATGCATATACCTTATTAGTCACATTACCTGTGACCCTCTTATTCATACTGATCTACTACAAATTTCAGAACATCTTGCCCTGGCTTAGTATGGTGAATCAATTAGCTAGACGTCAAGAACTGTCATACTGGGAGCCACTTTCTCATCACTTTTTACACAGATGTGATCTCCTTGGATCTCTCATAGAGCACACTTCTGAGGAATAAATGGTCAGACCAATTAAGCTCTTAACAGAGTGGACTGACAATTCGGGGAAAGCTCTTGGTAGCTGAATGACGGGTCTATGCTCCTTTCACTTGTATTACATATCATTCAACTAGACAAATCCCATTCTCCCTGTAATTAAAGGGGTTGTCCGGGAATCATTTAAAATGGCTGCCAGCAACCTGTCCTAGAATGTGAGTAGGACTGGTTGCCCCCATTTATAGAGCTGCCTGGGGGGTAAGGAGAATGGGCCTTACTACACATTACGCTCTGGCACTTGCATGTGCTACACATTGGTGAGTTTTCCTGTCAGATTGCTCAGCCATAATGGTATATCGTAGGCTGGATCGCACCATTACCATCTATTGTAAAGCAGTGTAGTGAGGCCCTGCACGCTCACTCTCCTAGGCAGCTCTGCAAGTGGAGGCAACCAGTCCTACTCACACAGGTTGCTGGTGGCCATTTTAAATCATTCCTGGAGAGCCCTTTTAAGATATTGTATATGGGAAAGCCCCCTCCTCCTACCTTCCTCCTTTCACCCCTATTCTTTTCTCATGTTCTCCCTGTGTTCATCGGTTCTTACTTTTAATAAGATTAATTGCCTCTCTTAGACAGACATTTTTGGTGATATTATGTATGACTCCTTCTTGTATGACTGCATTCAGTGGATATGGCCTGACCATGTGTTATATTTTTGCTTATTGTTGTTAAATGGACTATATGTAATACTAAAGGTGTATTGTCTGGTCAAAAAGTATATAAATTCCTCTCCTAATTATTGAGTTAAGGAATTTTAGCCACACCCATTGCAGACAGGTGCGTAAAATCAAGCATGCAGCCATACAATCTTCAGAATGTTCATGGTGTCTGGGCCTCTCTTCACCAAACCTCCCTCACTCCAAGGGCTGATGAGTGAGGGGGTCGCAGTTGGGATGATGGAAGAAGTACCACAGGGCATACCCTGTGTAGGGTCTCCGGGCTGGTGGAAGGTGAGGTGCTCTTGGTTATAGTGTGTGAATTGATAGGCAGGAGACTGAGATGAAGTTGAACTAGTAACTTTACTTGTGAGCAAGATGTAGAACATGTCCGAACAAGATAGATGTACACAGTCTTACAAAGCAGTTTTACAAATGTTGTGGCTGGGCTGGAGTAAGATTTTCTAATTGTCAATATCCTCTTGAAAGCAGCAATCTCTATCTCTTGATATAACTCCTCAAATAACAATTTTGTCTGCTATGTAGTTCTTAATTGAGGGATACACAAATGTCTTAAATTGTCTGCAGTTCCTAATGGGGAGGAATAACTCTCCAAATCACAAGCAGCCTGGCAGCTACAAAAGATGTTAAGCTAGGCCAGAAGCCTAGGGCAAAGTCCGAAGCTTTGAAGCCTGAGGCATGCAGTGTTTTCTTCTCACAGGCTCATTTCACACTGTAACACAGTGGAAAATAATATCTGAGCCCACACTAGCTTAGCTCCACTCTCCTTTAGGAGGAATCTCAATAACAAAGATAGACATTTGATCCATCCACAGCAGTATCAAACAAGACATATTTAAAGACATTTTATAACATTTATCAGCAAGTAATGGCAAACAGACTAAATAATAGAGAATTATCCAGTCAATGTATAAATATGTTAAAACATATCAAACACAAAACATTAACCATTTATGCCTAAATTTTTTCTAATGGTATTTGCAACAGGTTCGTACTCCTAATGGACATAACGTAGTTTGGTATTTAAGGTTATAATTACATGTTAACATTTTTCTGTATGACTATGTGGTTACCAGAGATACCAAATTTTTATGGTTTGTATTAAGTTTTACTACTTTTAAAATAATAAAAAAAGACTGCTTTGAGTCACCATTATACGGAGCTAAATGACCCCTTTATTGTTTAATAATTACTAGGCAGACTTGCCATTTGGGAGTTTAAAAAAGTTGGATTAAAAATCCTGTGGGAGTGTGATCAACTATTGAAACTATTTTTGTTGTCAATAATCTTCTAAAAAGAACATGTAAAATAGAAGATGAAGACACAATGACTTTAAATATTCAACTCAATGGTTCCTATTAAGCGGTCATTTTTAGTGAGAATACTCTTTAGATACCTATATATATAATGTTTTATAGATGAGGGAGCAGTCTTAATTTCAGAAGTAGTAAGGATCCTTTGTTCACCCATGTACTCGGAATAACATTTTCTTTCCACTTACACATCTAGCTGTGTATTATTAATAAGATATTCCAGTGGATAACTGCAGGAATATAAATACTTCAGTTCTGGGCTCCGGGTGATGACTCCCACAGTTGGATCTTTTGACTTTATTATTCCACTTATATTAGCGGTTTGGATTGCAGAAAAGCTACTAAAAATGCCTTCACCTGCTGCAGTAGTTATCTATTAAAACAAAAACAACATAAATCAGTAAGCAGTATATGTATAGTAGTATATGGATATAGGTATAGTAGAATATGTATATATGTATAGTATGTTCATTTTGTTTGCAATATCTATGCTGGATAATTAGTCAATAACAATATTTTCCATTTGCTGTTTGCTCTGATTTTCAGTACAGTAAAGAAATAAACAACAATATTTTGATGCAAGCATTCCAAAATGATAAACTTTTAAAATACCTTTGTGCCATAAAGGCAGAAGGTACATTAATGTTTAGGTGTGCATACTTTTTGTTTTGTATATGAATGTGTATGTTTGAAGTATGGGAAAAGTATGGACATTGCCTTAAGGCCTCCATACAAGATAGAGTATTGTCAGCCAAACCTGCTGTTTTCATAGGGGGAGCTCCAGACTATCCCCTTACAGATGAATTTCAATTCCCAATGCCGTACATTCATGTTATGATGGTGTCAGGAGAAAGACTTATCAACTGTAAGCCAACTGATAGCCAACAGCTATTGAAGGTGTGACCAGAGTTCAAAAATTGCAACTGCAGTTTGACTGCATACTCAGAGTTATGTATATATATGCAGCAATATTAACCCATTTACAGGGCCTCTAGGTGCAGTAGCAGCTCAGGTTCTTAATGCAAGCTTCTGATTCTCAGCTGGGATTGGAGAAAGCCCCGATCCTGGCTATTAACCCTTTGTTTATAGCAGTCCATACATCAGCATGATCAAAGTCTGCCTCAGCCTACATTCGAACACCGCCTACGATTAGGTCACCCATTGACCCGATCAGAGACTGTGGGAGCCATCTAGACCTGAGGGCTCTCTATCTAGTTACCCTGCTGTTAGGGAACACTAGTGTTGCCCTAACAGCAGCTTGTGTCATAGTGACAGAAAGCATAATACATTAGCATATAGGCGTATGCTAATACAGTACATTATAAGTTTATAATAAACTTATAATATAGTAATCCCGTAATGGATTTTTTAAAATGTTCTAAATAATATAATAAAAATGAACAAATATTTACTATTATTTTGCACACATTAAATAAAAATAAAAACCCTATTAATTATACACATTGCTGTATTATTCAGAAGAATTCATAAATCAGGTTATTTAGTCTTAAAAACAAACTGCATAAAGTAAAAAAATAATGCCAATAATTGTATTTTTATGTATTTCAGCAGCAAAAAAAACCCAAATATCTCCAAAAATTAATAAAGTTTTTCCCTCATAAAACAAGGTCTCAGACAGCTACATCAACGAAAAATAGTTATGGCTGCTGACATTCTGACAATTTTATAGGTCATTAAGGGGATAAAGTGTATCTATCAGGGCAAAAAAGTTGCAATCCCTCTTTAGGCAGCTGTAGATGTCTATTGTGCCACAGTGGAATTAAACATTTAGGATACCTGCACATGTTGCAGATTATGTGTGTTTTTTCTGCGCAGATTCTCATGCGGAAAAATTGCAGCATAATACAGTACCAGCAAAGTGTATGACATTAGACAAATCTCATGTACACTTTGCTTTTTCATTCCATGCGGAAATTGACCTGCCTTGCAAATTTTGAAATCTGTCAGTAATCAAGAATGAATGGTTTGTTCCTGATCACTGCCGCATGTCTCGGTATATGTAAATGGACCCTTAGAGCAGTGGGCCTTATGAGCCCTTTTTGGTTATGTCACAGAAAAAGCTGTGAAATTAGGTCACAAAACGGTACAAAAAGAAAGCTGCATGTTAATTGCACTAAACCAGAACACATCAAAATCATCCCAAACTGAAGTGTCAAGTGTCCTAAAAGTAGATAACAATAACCAAATCAAACAAATGAGTCGAAAATATTAGACTTGGTCATCTACTTATTGAGGAAAATTATCCAATATCAGACATCTGTGAGTGGCAAATGTATTGTGAACCTTTAGGATTAGCAGATTAATTGAAGGTGAAATTAGACACAAGTGTTTTCAACCAATGGGATGACAATAATGTGCAAGAAAGTGACCTGCTTTGTTAAAAGAACAGGGATCCATCAATCAGGGGCTTCGCCAGGTCAAAATATTTGGGGCTTGAGCCGCTGATGTTTTGTACAGAGCCCCAAATGTTACGGCAACTGCAAGGCACAGGGTGATATAGTAATACTTCCGCAGAGAGAAGGAGACAAGCAGCGCTCCTCCCTCTCTTCTGCAATACCAGCGCTGATTGGTGGAGCAGCAGTCAGCAGGCTTCTCTCAGAGCTGCTGCTCCACTAATCAGAGCCTCCTCCTGCACACTGTGGGAGCGCGTCAGGCTAGGAGGTGGGGCCAGTGTGAGGAGGACAAGACACTGAGGTCTGTGTGGAGCAGCATGAGGAAGGAGGTGGGGCTTATCTGGAGATGATTCAGGCATCTGACCTGTGAGGAACTTCTTCACAGTGAGTATATACCATAATGTAAGTGTGCTGGAACCTGAGCATGAGGGATGTGCAGTGTATGAGAAGAGAGGGGAGGGGGCTCTGTACATGAGGGGAGAGTGTGTGTGTGTGTGTGGGGGGGTGCTCAGTACATGAAGGGAGAGGTGAGGGGGGTGCTCATTACATGAGGAGAGAGAGGGGGGCTCTGTACATGAGGGGAGATTGTGTGTGTGTGTGGGGGTGCTCAGTACATGAGGAGAGAGAGAGGGGGGCTCTGTAAATGAGGGGAGAGGGGTTGCTGAGTACATGAGGAGAGAGAGGGGGCTCTGTAAATGAGGGGAGAGGGGGTGCTCAGTACATGAGGGGAGAGGTGAGGGGGGTTGCTCAGTACATGAGGAGAGAGAGGGGGGGCTCTGTAAATGAGGGGAGAGGGGGTGCTCAGTACATGAGGGGAGATTGGGGGGTGCTCAGTACATGAGGGGAGATGCTGGTGGGGTGCTCAGTACATGAGGGGAGATACTGTGGAGGATAGGGGTGCTCAGTACATGAGGGGAGATGGGGGATGCTCAGTACATGAGGGGAGATGGGGGGCTGCTCAGTACATGAAGGGAGATAGGGGGGTGCTGAGTACATGATGGGAGATGCTGGTGGGGTGCTCAGTATATGATGGGAGATACTGTGGAGGATGGGGGTGATCAGTGTATGAGGGGAGATACTGTGGAGGATAGGGGTGCTCAGTGTATGAGGGGAGATACTGTGGAGGATGGGGTGCTCAGTGTATGAGGGGAGATACTGTGGAGGATGGGGGTGCTCAGTATATGAGGGGAGATACTGTGGAGGATGGGGGTGCTCAGTGTATGAGGGGAGATACTGTGGAGGATGGGGGTGCTCAGTGTATGTGGGGAGATACTGTAGAGGATGGGGGTGCTCAGTGTATGAGGGGAGATACTGTGGAGGATGAGGGTGCTCAGTGTCTGAGGGGAGATACTGTGGAGGATGGGGGTGATCAGTGTCTGAGGGGAGATACTGTGGAGGATGGGGGTGCTCAGTGTATGAGGGGAGATCCTGTGGCGACACTAGTGCTGCACTATGTCCTGGAAGCGCACAGCTCCAGGACGTATTGCACATAGGAGCACACTGACAGGACATAGAGCAGCACTGGCGCCATTACACAGCGCTAAACCAAGAGTGATGGCGCCTGGAGGAGGAGCATGGAGGGGATGTGTGTATGGGGGGGGGAGAGGACAGGGTGGATATTTCAAGAATATGGCACATATACATTGGGGCTTGAGCCCCGGATCTTTTGAGACCCTAGCAATGCCACTACCATCAATGACTGATCATCACAACACATGTTTGTGAAAGTGTATCATGGCACCACCAAAGGAGATTTCTGAGGAGCTCAGAAGAGTTGTTGATGCTTATCAGGATGTAAAAGGTTACAAAATTATCTCTAAAGAGTCTGTACTCCATCAATCCAGTCAGAAATATTGTGTACAAATGGAATAAATTCAAGACCATTATTATCCTTTCCAGGAGTGGTTGAGAAATAAAAATCATGCCAAGAGCAAGGTTTGGATTGGGGAATCTTTAAAGAGGTTGTCCAGTCCCAAAATCATAATTCTTTTTCTGTGCTCCTAACACCCCTCACCATGCATACAGGTCCCCCCAATAAATGTTTTCATGTCTTAGCTTTCCTTCCCCCCTGAAAGACATCACATTATCCTGGCAGATCTGTTTACTTTCTCCCCTTCTTGTTTTGCTGAATAGATAACTTTATTGATACACAAGCCTGGTTGCACTGCACAGAGATGAGTCACAGGCTGGCCACACCCCCACACTGCTCTGTATGCAGGAGATACTCCCTCTAAAACTCCTGTGTCCATCTTTCTACATTCAGACATGAGTCTACTCCTCACAGTCCACATGCTCTTCCCTCACCATCTCCAGAGTGTAATAAACAGCATGAATCAGCAAGCATATCCAATCACATCTGTATCTAATCCTATCCTATGTGATACAGCCTGCTGAGCTGTGTATCTAATCCCATCTTCTATGACATAGCCTGCTGAGCTGTGTATCTAAACCCTCATGCACACGACCGTATCCATTTTGCAATCCACATTTTTTGTAGTCCCATTGAGTTCTATGAATTTGAGGACGAGAAGAGGACATGTGGGAAACACACTGATGATGTCCATATGCTTTCTACATCCGGTTCTGTGCATGAGCCCTATCACTCATATTGAGCGTCTATAACAGTGACATCCACAGTGCCTCCATAACCGTGACATCCACAGTACACCCATAACCATGACATCCACTTTGCCCCCATAACTGTGACATCTACAATGCCCCCATAACAGTGACATCCACCGTGTCTCCATAACAGTGACATCCACAGCGCCTCCATAAACGTGACATCCACAGTGCCCCCATAACAGTGACATCCATGGTGCCCCCATAACAGTGACATCCACAGTGCCCCCATAACAGTGACCTCCACAGTGCCCCCATAACAGTAACATCCACAGTGCCCCCATAACAGTGACCTCCACAGTGCCCCCATAACAGTGACATCCTCAGTGTCCCCATAACAGTGACATCCACAGTGTCCCCATAACAGTGGCATCCACGGCACCCCCATAACAGGCAAATCCATTGCCCCTAGTACCATCCATTGCTCTCTTTTACCATCCAGTTCCCCCATTGTGCAATCCAGTGCCCCCTTGTGCCATCCAGTTCCCCTATTGTGCCGTCCAGTGCCCCACACCTATTGTGCCATCCCTTACCTCATGTTTGCCGTCCAGTGCCCCTTTTTGCCATCTAGTGACCCCTTGTGCCGTCCAGTGACCCCTTGTGCCATCCAGTTCCCCCTTGTGCCATCCAGTGCACCTTTTTACTGTCCAGTGCCCCCTTGTGCCGTCCAGTTCCCCCTTGTGCCGTCCAGTTCCACTTTTTCCATCCAGTTCCTCTTTTTGCCATCCAGTCCCCCTTGTGCCATCCAGTGCCCCCTTGTGCCCTATGTTTGCCATGCAGTGCCCCTTTTTGCCATCTAGTGACCTCTTGTGCCTTCCAGTGACCCCTTGTGCTGTCCAATTCCCCCTTGTGCCATCCAGTGCCCCCGTGTGCCATCCAGTGCCCCATTGTGCCAGTGCCCCCTTGTTTGCCATCCAGTGTCCCCTTGCTTGCCATCCAGTGCCCCCTCGTGTGCCATCTAGTGCCCTGTTGTGTGCCATCCAGTTTCCTCTTTGTGCCCTCCAGTGCTGGATGATTGTGTATGATGCCATAGAAAAGTATGCGAACAGTTCTGATTTCAGTTTTCCTCCAGTGCTTCTGCACACAGTGGAACGAAACTGAGCTGGATTGATGGACATATGTGGTCCCAAGATGATTGTCGTTTTATGAGGACAGAAGTACGCCAATCTGAGACAACACAAGGAATACTTAAATATCTCAGTGAACCCAGCACATTTGTCATTAGGTTGGAAAGTCACTAAAAAAGGCCACTATTCAGCCTGTGGCCACACCTGATCTAGTATTATTGTAGATCTTGTCAGTTTATAAATAGTGATAACTTTACTAACTAAGCTATAATCCTAAATTATCGTACAATGCCTGTTAAGAGTTCAAACATTGACTTTTTTGGAAAGAAAACCAATTTGCATATCATAATAAATGTATGTAGACCCATGGCAGGTTGACACACAGCCTTTGTGATACTGATAACTTTTCCCACACAATATAAATTACAGGAAAATGTATTTGCACTGACTGATGCAGGAAGCGTGTGTTGTGCTTCAGAATTTGCAGAGATATGTGTTGTAAAGCATCTGCCACATATCCTCAGATTTTCTATAGTCACCGCTATGTAAAATTGAAAGATAAGTCCCATTCTATAGATTTGCCATAGTAGACAGTGCTTTTTCCTTAAATATAATGTAACTGCCTGAATGGATTATAAACAAATTCATGGATTACTGGAAATTAGTTATATGAAATAATAACCATAATGTTCGAGCACACTGTTCCTTGAAAAAAGATAGCATTAAATTAGTCTGTGAAAAATACTGTCAAAATTGAGGCTTACCTGGAATGAACTTCCACAAGTTGTGCTGTCATTGATTGAAAAAACAAATTTCAGGAATGGCACAGTGCCAGATAAATCAATTGTACCCTGACAGCTTGGGTCGGAATATATATTATTCATAAAAAGTTGGGTTTCATTATAACCAGCATAGTAAACTGGGCACAAGTAAATGAAGAGTTCAATTTGCTGTGGACCACACGTCACTAATATATCATTATAATCTGCAAGAAAAATGAAAAATACAATTAGAATTTCTGAAGACTAGAATCAAATAGAAAAAATATACAAAAAATAGAGAAATTAAAGGGGTTGTACAGTGTTATAATATTGATGATCTGTCCTCAGGATCAGATCAGCAGTTTGAAGCAGCACTCACATGCGCACTGCAAAGTATAACTGCACTCTATCTGCCTTGTAGCAGTCATGCAATGTAATTACAACTGCTCATTCCATTCACATAAGGTATACTTTTTATGACCATTCCATAATCTATAAAACCCAAACCAGGTTGGAAGAGGAACATAAAGGTATTGTCTCACAAAAAAAAAAAAATCCTGGATGTCTGCTTGTATTGCCAGTGGAAACGATTGGCCATACATTTCCTTTGTGAGGGAAATGTGATATTAGACGTCAGTCATTCAGATGTTCTCTGTCCTTGATCACATAGGGTGGTTACTAGCTAGAGGAGACCCTATTCATAACATCCATATGTCCTCATAGTGCATATGGAAATATGAAAGCAGGTTGTCATAATGACAGGACCCCTGTAATGTTTGATAACTGTACACTATGGGTTGTCTATAGATGTATATTATATACACATCACTGATAAAATATCTTGTAATGTTTTTATCATAATTTGTCACACTTTTTAACTAATTATATTTAGAGATGAGCAAATCTTCCAAGATTCGCTTTGGCGAATATTCACAGAATTTTTAAAAAGATTCACCTCGGATAAGATTCGATTCGGTTCAAGTTGCGTTAAAAAAAATTGTGTTCTGCGAAAATTCCCGCGAATACGTACGCAGGAGTGTACAAAGTGCGTATGAAGCTTTAGTTTATTATTGTCTAGGCCCACAAAAATAACGAACATATAGTAAAAGTACACTACTTAAGTGAATACCTACGCATTAACGTACAAATTATTAGATGTGTAGCATTAGCATACAAATTATATTATGCGTACGTAGTGTTAGCGTACAAACATTTAAGAAGAATCTTCTGAAGCGAATCTGAAGATTCGGATTCGCTTTGGTGTAAAAAAAATGAAGATTCGTATCGAATATACGAAGCGGCGAATAGATTCGCTCATCTCTAATTATATTGTATTTGGCGCAAATATTGTAATAAACGTGCAGAGTATACATTTTTTGTGTTGTACATTGAACCCTAATTCATACCTGATGCGTTTGTGTCCAACACAAACTCACAGGTGAGTTACAGCTGTTATATAGATAGGTCTCTATTTCATGACTTGACTCAAGAACAAACTGCATAGATGTACATCAATGTATCCAGCTGGTGTGTCCCACTTATAAACATGCACAGTATAAATGTTTTGAGCTGTTTGGTTCTGGTTGTTGTGGTTCACCCACAAGAGCTTCTATAACAGCACTGATTATGTGGTTGTGTGGTTGGGAGTATTTGGCTACTTATCAGTGTCCTGATATTCCAAATCTCTACTGCTTCCCTGGTTCACAGGTACTAGGACTTCTCCTGACAGAGTTTATATTTTAGTGAGGCTCCAGTTGCTGGGAGTGTGTAATTCCCTTTTGGCATCCTGGATGTTTCAGTTGATAAACCACAAGTGAATGATGGCAAATGCTATAAGGCCATAAGCATTTCAGACTCCTTACTCAGTGGCTGAATCTAATATCCATCTTCGAGTCATGCTTCCTTATATATAAGCCAGGAAACCCATCCCATGTTAACCCTAAAATCAGGACCATACCATACTAACCTTAGATACTATTTACATATGATATCCACTAATTGTGGCTAAATTTCCCTATTATTAATACCACTGACAAAAATAAACATAAAAAATTAAAATAGATCCTGTGTATTGTGACTGATGATAAGTGGGCAGGCCTAGTCCCAGGAGTCACAAGACCGCTGGTAAAATGGCCTGGCTCCAATGTCTCATGAACCCAGGCTTATCCACCCTGTCATCACAAAAAGCCAAAAACTTTAAACTAAGCAGTTAAAATATTAGGGACAAGGGTATCATACTCAAAAATCTTGACTCTATTGTGGACATCTGTGCAACATAGATTCCTGCTCTCCAATTGTTTCTAAACTTCTGAATGTTGTGAAAGTTAAGCTTGTCTGGTCACGGTTATGGTGTATCTTGAAGTTGTAAAATAAAATATGTTTGACAAGACCTATCTTGCTGCTACAGTGCCTTGTGAAAGTATTTGGCCCCCTGGAACTTTTCAACCTTTTGCCACATTTTAGGCTTCAAACAAAAAGATATAACATTTAAAAATTTTGGTGAAGAATCAACAACAAGTGGGTCACAATTGTGAAGTGGAACGAAATTTATTGGATCATTTAAACTTTTTTTGTAATAATAAAACTGAAAAGTGGGGCGTGCAAAATTATTCGGCCCATTTACTTTCAGTTCAGAAAACTCACTCTAGAAGTTCATTGAGGATCTCTGAATGATCCAATGTTGTCCTAAATGACTGATGAAGATAAATAGAATCCACCTGTGTGCAATCAAGTCTCCATATAAATGCACCTGCTCTGTGATAGTCTCAGGGTTCTGTTTAAAGCACAGAGAGCATCATGAAGACCAAGGAACACACCAGGTAGGTTCGTGATACTGTTGTGGAGAGGTTTAAAGCCGGATTTTTGATACGAAAAGATTTCCCAAGCTTTAAACATCCCAAGGAGCACTGTGCAAGCGATCATATTGAAATGGAAGGAGTATCAGACCACTGCAAATCTACCAAGACCTGGCCGTCCCTCTAAACTTTCATCTCAAACAAGGAGAAGACTGATCAGAGATGCAGCCAAGAGGCCCATGATCACTCTGGATGAACTGCAGAGATCTACAGCTGAGGTGGGAGAGTCTGTCTATAGGACAACAATCAGTCGAACACTTCACAAATCTGGCCTTTATGGAAGAGTGGCAAGAAGAAAGCCATTTCTCAAAGATATCCATAAAAAGTCTCATTTACAGTTTGCTACAAGCCACCTAGGAGACACACCAAACATGTGGAAGAAGGTGCTCTGGTCACATGAAACCAAAATCAAACTTTTTGGAAACCATGCAAAACGATATGTTTGGCGTAAAAGCAACATAGCTCATCTCCCTGAACACACCATCCCCACTGTCAAACATGGTGGTGGCAGCATCATGGTTTGGGCCTGCTTTTCATCAGCAGGGACAGGGAAGATGGTTAAAATTGATGGGAAGATGGATGGAGCCATATACAGGACCTTTCTGGATGAAAACCTGTTGGAGTCTGCAAAAGACCTGAGACTAGGACAGAGATTTATCTTCTCACAAGACAATGATCCCAAACATAAAGCAAAATCTACAATGGAATGGTTCAAAAATAAACGTATCCAGGTCTTAGAATGGCCAAGTCAAAGTCCAGACCTGAATCCAATTGAGAATATGTGGAAAGAGCTGAAAACTGCTGTTCACAAACGCTCTCCATCCAACCTCAAAGGGCTCGAGCTGTTTTGCAATGAAGAATGGGCAAGAATTTCAGTCTCTAGATGTGCAAAACTGAGACATACCCCAAGCAACTTGCAGCTGTAATCACAGCAAAAGGTGGCGCAACAAAGTATTAATGCAAGAGGCCGAATAATTTTGCACGCCACTTTTCAGTTTTATTATTACAAAAAAAGTTTAAATAATCCAATAAATGTCGTTCCACTTCACAATTGTGACCCACTTGTTGTTGATTCTTAACCAAAAATTTAAAATGTTATCTCTTTTTGTTTGAAGCCTGAAATGTGGCAAAAGGTTGAAAAGTTCCAGGGGGCCGAATACTTTCACAAGGCACTGTCTATATGTGTTCTGCTATTCTCTTTTTCAAGGTACATATAAAGCGACCTACAGTAAATATTGCTTTGAGCACAGACATTGCACCAAATAAATCACATCAGGGCTATTGCAGATAGCTAGTTCATTCATATGCCATGCCATTCTTAGTAGAGTGTACCATCTTTTGGGATTGTTTTCGTTTTCTTAGGGAATTATATGATTTTACAATTATTACATCTGTTGCATCTAAAAAGCAATTCAAATTTGTCCACAATGGGATTTCTCTATTCCTGTCTAATTTTTTAGCTGTAGGGCTACTTTTATTCCCAAGTTTGTTGCCTTTGTGTATACAACCGGGGGATGCTCTGGCAACATTGGATACATTTTTTATCCTGACAAATATTCTCAACTTTTAGATATAAAAAAGTCTGAAATAGTTAGCTAGTTTAATTCAGAAATAGGGAATGTTTAATACAATTATAGAAATATATCATTATATACCACTATATACCACTGACGTCTATAAATAAATATCACGTGAAATGCACAACCAATACCAATAGAAATACAGACCGAATATCATTAGGAATGCTTTGCTTCACTCAACACTAATAGAAAATAAATATAATATCATCAAAAATTCTTTAAAAAATATGTTAAACATGAAAATGTGATTTAAGCAATAGTTTATTTTCTGATGACACATTCCCTTTAAGATCAATAGATTGAATCATGCTGAGTAGGAGTTGGTGGTCTACAGTGTTAAATTCTGCAGAGAGATCTAGAAGAATCAGCAGATAGTAGTTGCCATTCAATTTAATCATCAGAAGATCATCTGACACTTTGGCAAGTGCAGTTTCTGTAAAGTGTACAGCATGGAAATAAGACTGTATGGGATCAAGAAGAGAATTAGCAGAGAAACACATGGTTCGAGAGTAGACCAAGCATTCATGAGTTTATAGATGGAGATTAGACACAAGTCAACAGTTAGTTGCACAGAATGGGTCAAGAGATTTTTTAGTAATGGGGTTAAGTATTCTAATTACAAATCAATAGGTCTTAATTAGGGATGAGCAAATCGACTTCGGATGAGACATCCGAAGTCGATTTGCATAAAACTTTGGTTCAATACTGTACAGAGCGAGCGCTCCATACATTATTAGAATGTATTGGCTCAGATGAGCTGAAGTTATTACTTTGCGAAGTCTCTCGAGACTTTGCCTAATAACTTCATAAATAGATTTGTACTGTAAAAAACCCTTTCACGAACATGTGTTCGGTTTTAAGATACCACTTGGAATCGAACCAGAGTTCTGGAAACCGAGTTAATGGACCCATACGTTTTTTTATTTTTCCCATTCACATAACCGTATGATTGATTGTTTGTTTGCAAGATAAGTTATACTTTCTAATGGAACCATTTAGTATTGCATACAATGTAGTGGGAAGCTGGAAAAAATTGAAATGGGATGGAAGTGGAAAAAAATGCAATTCCACAATATTTTTATAGGTTCCCTCTGAGGTAAAACTGACCCATTATCATCATTCTCTGCATTGGTACAATTACAGCAATGCCACATTAGATAGTTTTTCTTATGTTTCAGTACTGAAAAAAAAAACTTTGGAAAAATGTTTTTTTTCTTTGCATCGCCGTATTCTGACAGGAGCTCTGTGAGGGCTTATTTTTTGGGTTGCAATCCGTAGGTTTTATTGATACCATATTTGAGTGTGTATGACTTTTTGATTACTTTTTATTAATCTTTTTTTGTAGGTAAAACAACAAAAAAACAGCATTAAAGAGAATCTGTCACCTCAATTTTAGACCATTATCTACAGTAGTATATGAGTAGCGCTGCAGATATGAAGTCCAGATCACTATTTTTTATTTTCCCACTGTGTCCTGTTCCTCTACTGTCGGCATTAAGAGCTACATTGAATCCTCTCCATTATGTTAGACTAGCAAAGCAGTTCAAACTGTGTATTTCAGTGCAGCTTTGAGTGTTGACAGTGGGGGAATGCGGGGCAGTAGGAAAATAAAAAATAGTGACTCTTTATGTTCTTATCTAACTTATCTCACCTTATCTAACTATACATGTATTACTGTAGATAATAGTCCAAAATCGGGGTGACAGATTTCCTTTAACCGTGCAGTAGAAATATATTTATATTTTAATAATTCAGGAATTTTAAGATAGGTCACTGCTAATTATTTTTATTTTTTTATTGATAATCTTTATTATGAGGAAAGGAGAGTGATTTAAATTTTTATATTTATAAAATATTTTTAGAATAAGTCCCCTTAAGGCACCTGAACATGCAATTTTTAGATCACTTGTCCCTTTAGCGGTACAGAGTAGCGATACAAGCATAAAAGTTCTCATTTGACTTCGGAAGCAGCAACTGTGCATGCACCACTACACAGTTGATAGAATCAATTTTCTCATCTCTATTCTCTATTAAGTAAACTCCCCCGAGTGGTGGTTGCAGGCAGTATCAGAAAAATGAACTCCAATTCCTGATTCAAAATACATTTTTATTAAGCACTTTCAGCAAACAGGCTATTGTCAACTAGAAACAAACATATAGTTAGAAATATGTGGCAAATATTAAATCATAAAATGTATGGACACTCACTTTTGTCCATACGGTTGTTCTACTTAGAGTAGATGTAAAAGATTTTAAAATACACAGCTAACATCACATTATAATTATATTTGGAAACTCATCGGTTCGGATGCTATTAAAGTCTATGTAAACATAACTGCATTTCTTTTACATGGTTCATTTATATACTGTACTTCAGCTGAAACTTGAATTTATTTTACAGTACCTGGTAATCTGAGAGTGTCGCCACAGTCATTAATGGTAATGCATTGATATCCATAAATAAGAAAAAATAGCACAATATAAAAACAGGTTTGCTGTGATCCTTTTGCTGGTGAAAAGGCCTTGAATGAGATAATAACAATCATTTTAGTTTAGCATTATTATATACATAAACCATATTAAATGATAGTTTAGTATTTATTGTTCAGAAAACATTGTATTTCAGCATAATAGTAAAAGCACTTTAGCACTGCTAAATTAAAGTAATGCCATACACTAGCAAGTTATGGCATTAGCAGGTTCTTATTGGTCTCTGGGATTAAGGCCCTATTAGATGGCACGATTTTAGGCCAATTATTTGGAAAAAGCATTCATAGGAATGCTCGTTCCCAATAATTGACCAATTTCATCGATCAGCCAATGAACGAGCAAACACTTTTTGTTGGCTGATGGGTCTTTCATTAAGATGAAAGATGCTCCATTATCGGTAACACATCTGCCTGTTTAATGAGGCATGTGCTGCTGATAATGAATAGAAGAGAATATGGCAGGAATGGGCAATCTTTTCTCCTATTTTCAGTTTGCATCACCATGTGAAAAGCGCGAAGATCCATGTGTTAGTATCCATCAGCACTCCAACAGCCTGAACATTGGGCTGTGTTATGGGGCCTTTACTTTAGCCCACATGGAGGGGCCCCCTTTTGGTAGCCATGGAAGCAATGTAAACGATGCAATTAATGATGAATAGATAGATAGATAGATAGATAGATAGATAGATAGATAGATAGATAAAGCCACCTTGATCGTTGGTGGATGAGCCCGACATATTTATGATCATGTATATGCGCTAAGAGCTTCCACTTTACTTACTATATAGCAGTTATGCTTTTTTACTTTTTTCACATATTCACCCCATGTTCATGTGTCATGGCTTATCTAGTGCTGCTGCCATTTTTTGTTTAGTATTTAACTAGCCAGCAGGTAGCTTGCACCTGACTTTCATCTGCAGGAGGTGCTGTCTGTTTTTTGTCATTTTGTATACATAGAGGAAGACTGGCCTCCTCTGGGGAATTTAGCACTCCTGTTCAGACTGGTGCAGCTTCTGACCGGGTAAGATGTTCCCCTGATATGGGCCTGCCGGTTTATGTAGGATGCAGGTCAGTGTTAGTGTAGGACTCATCCGATTGGAAGCCACCTTGATCGTTGGTGGATGAGCCCGACATATTTATGATCATGTATATGCGCTAAGAGCTTCCACTTTACTTACTATATAGCAGTTATGCTTTTTACTTTTTTCACATATTCACCCCATGTTCATGTGTCATGGCTTATCTAGTGCTGCTGCCATTTTTTGTTTAGTATTTAACTAGCCAGCAGGTAGCTTGCACCTGACTTTCATCTGCAGGAGGTGCTGTCTGTTTTTTGTCATTTTGTATACATGGAGGAAGACTGGCCTCCTCTGGGGAATTTAGCACTCCTGTTCAGACTGGTGCAGCTTCTGACCGGGTAAGATGTTCCCCTGATATGGGCCTGCCGGTTTATGTAGGATGCAGGTCAGTGTTAGTGTAGGACTCATCCGATTGGAAGCCACCTTGATCGTTGGTGGATGAGCCCGACATATTTATGATCATGTATATGCGCTAAGAGCTTCCACTTTACTTACTATATAGCAGTTATGCTTTTTTACTTTTTTCACATATTCACCCCATGTTCATGTGTCATGGCTTATCTAGTGATGCTGCCATTTTTGTTTAGTATTTAACTAGCCAGCAGGTAGCTTGCACCTGACTTTCATCTGCAGGAGGTGCTGTCTGTTTTTTTGTCATGATAGATAGATAGATAGATAGATAGATAGATAGATAGATCACATGGTTTTGTGTCAGTGATTGACTAATGTACAAAAGCTGAGAGTCAATGGGCTAATCTTTAAGGAGCTTAAGAACCATAATATAGCTCTTAACCTAGATTTACTATGAATTAGGAGACAGCTTAGATATCTAGACAGAAATTCTTTAAGAGCTCCCAAATTATCACAATAGTACAGGCAGGTCCGTTTCTAGCACTAGGTAGGGGTGTGATGTCACAGGGCACTACATCAAAGGGGGCACCAGGCAGACACAAGTAAAGAGCACTTCCGTTGTGGAAGTGCTCTTCTCTCCCTATTGAACTGTACTGCCATCCCCAGGACAGTTGAATGCTGTGGTGAGGCACAGGAAAAATGTATCCCTGCCCCACCATTCTCTCTGATAGACTTCAGGCCTAGTGTATTGCCATCCTCAGGACAATACAGTTGAATGCCGAGATGAGACACAGCAGAGATGTCTCCCTGCCCCGCCGTTCTCTTTGATAGGCTTCATGCCTAGTGCTTGTAGTCTACTAGAGGTTGGTGCAGGTTGCACGATGACATCATACAACTCAGCAACCAGCCCGAAAGAGGCCTGTGTCCTGCACTGCATATATATTGCTAACAGCATCATAAAGGTAAGTATTAGTGTTTATTATTTTAGTGTTTAGTGTTAATTATTTTGTCAACATGCTGTTGGGCCACTGTAGGGGGTATTATTATAACGGGATGCACTAAAAGGATAAAGTTTCTGTAATGGCACACATTATCAGGGGGTCTTTTTGTAGTGGCAAACATAAGATTTTTTTTGTACTGGCACACATAAAAGGGCATTATTTGTACTGGCACACATAAGGGGACATTGGTTCTACTGGAGACACTAAAGGGAGCATCTTTTGTGCTGACACATGTTATAAGGGGAATTTTTGTACTGGCATACATAAAGGGCATTTTTTGTACTGGTACACATGATAAACTGGATTTTTTGTACAGGCACACATTATAAAGGTGTATTTTTGAACAGGAACACAATTTTGGGGGCATTTTGGTACTGGCACTCAATATAATGGGAGATTTTTGTGTACTAGCACATATTATTATAAGGAGGTATTTTTGTACTGGCACACATTATGAGGAGATATTGTACTGGCACACATTATAATGAGTGATTTTTATATTGGCACACATTGTAAGGGGAATTATTACTACTGGGGGCACTATGAGGGGCATTATTACTTCTAGGGCACCATTGGAGACATTATCACTATTGAGGGCACTATAGGGGGACTGTTACTAGGGCACTCTGGAAGAGAATAATTACTATTGGTGGGACTTTTTGGAGCATTATTACTGTTGAGGGCACGCTGGCACAGTATCAGATTAGCACAATTATTCAAGTGGAAAACGCTTGTTTGTGGCATTACTGTCAGATTTGTTTCAGTGAATGAAATTATTCTTAATGTGTCCCTATACACACTAAACAATTGTTAGCTGACAGATGATGTCATGGGAGAAAAGGAGCAGGCGTATTGAATTTCGGTGCTTAATCTTTTTGTTTTCTGGGAAGTAAGCCACCATTAAAGGTGTCTGGCAGCAGCTTTCTCTATTCTGCTCATTAACAAAACATGCTTGCTTGGCTAAGCATGTATGTGTATGGAGGAGTCTGTAGAGATAGCTGTTGGTCAATAAGTTTTTGATTAGCTGCTATTGAAGGTGTATGGGCACCTTTACTGACATCCAGAGGCTGATTTTGATATGATCCTGCTCACAGCTGAGATGTGAACACAAAACTGTATCCAGCCTAGGAAATGCTCTTTATGCTAAAAAAAACATGTAGTAAACTATCAGAGATATTTGTGCAGCTGCTGTTGATGTTTTTAGCTTTCAGATCATCGCCTAGACTTGATACAATAGTATCTACTTCTCAGTCAAGAGAAGAACTAGATAAGTATGGGTTTTCTTGCTGCTTCTGAATGTAAACCATGTGTTCATACACTGATAGCTAATATATTGAAAATATAAGCAACTGAATGAACCTGAATGTTCTCATGGATTAGAAAAACATTTCTTTTTTTTTTCAAAAAATAGGCCTACACACCCATTAATGTGTCTGCTATTGTAGATCAGTTCCATTGAAGTGAATGGGGCTGATCTCTAATACCATACAAAACCTGTGGACAGGACTGGTTCTATTCTTGGTAGAAAGCAGCCATCTTTTTCTTAGCGCTGGGCAACCCCTTTAATCTTTATTAACATAAAACAGAATAAGTTATTTCATTTTTTTTTGTTAGTTTCCAACAATGTACAGTGTTTCATAAATTTTTTTTCTGCTCTTATGTTGATTCTTGTACAATTGTAGAATAGTTAATATCAAGCAGTGTTTGATATTCTTACAAAAGAATGTGACATGCAAGTTCACATATGTAGAAACTTATTTTTAGAGAAAGACAAATTGTGTGCATATTAAAGTTGGTAATATCTTCACATTACAGCTAATGCTTCCCAGAGATATGAGCATAATAGAAATGTATCCAGCCATGTGCCTCCAAATGCACAAACAATTAGATATAATGGTCTCTGCGTGTGTACAATGTTATGAGTCAAATCTCTTCTAAAACAATTATATATTTCTGTTATTCTCCTTTTCAACTATTCTAACTTTTATCTACAAAATAATATACTGAGTCTAAGAAAGGCAAGTGAAATAATTACCCATATACTTTTATAAATCTGAGCAGAATTCTTAAACTCCATTGCTTAAATATGTGATACAAAATATCTATAATAAAGACTTTAGGGCACATTTATTAAGACCAACATTTTAGACGCCGGTCTTAATAAAGCCCTAAGCTGGTGGTAGATCCACCAAAGTTATGAAGAAGTGCCAGCCTCTCCAAAACTTCAGCCCATCCAGTGCCAGTTCTAAATGAAAGACAGCTTCCTAACTGTCTTACATTTAGACCTTTTTTATGCCTAAAACAGGCATAGTAAATGGTGAATGAGAAGGGCCTGCTTGCCGTCCCTTTCCATGCCCACGCCACGCCCACAATTATAGATCGGGGGTTACCAGGGCGAAGTCGCAGATAGTGGTGCAACTAACCATTGCACCGCTATCTGCGCCTGAAATACGCCTAATATAGCCGTATTTTAGCAAGATAAATGACCCGCTTGTCAGGGCCGGCTGCAGGTCTGGCCACCGTGCCTCGGCTGCCGGTCCCTCTGTGCCTGATGTCTTCATGTCTGGTGTTATTTGCAGGGAGTGCCGGCTTCCGTGCGCACGATCAATGGTTATTTAGAGTCATACACCTAACCGTTGCTAGGGACGCAGTGGGTTGCCGCGCCCAACTCGCGTCCCTAATTACGCACGCTCTGAGTGCAGAGTGCATGCCCCTTTAACCTGGCCTTGCTGTCATCACTGGCACCCGCCCTGTTTTTACCTGGTGTTCTGTGATTGGGGCTAATCTTACTGACAGGTTCTCAGCCCCTATCAGGGTTTGGGGCGGGAATTCTGTCTGTATTTAGGTTTCTTTCTGCTGCACCTCATTGCCAGTGCTTGTTTGGTCTTCCAGCAGTCACCAGCCTCCCTTGAGCTCCTGTTGCTTGTATCCTGACGCAGCTTGCTCCTGGATCTTGCCTTGACCTCTGTGTTTGTACTATTTTGTCTCTCTCTGTTTTTGACCTGATACTGCTCTCTTGTTATCAACCTCAGACCGTCTGACCCTCCTTTGTGTTTCTCGTTGTTTGTCTGTCTGTCTTCCATTCCCGCTTCCCTAGCTAGGCTAGGGCCTGTCGTCCAGTTGTCCCCCTAGGACCTTTAGCCTATGGTGAGGCAAATAGGCAGGGACACGGGTTGTGGGTCAAGCTAAGGGACCGCCATTCTCCCTGGACCCCAGACCTCTCCTGACACCGCTTAGTCTAAATTTAAGATCAACAGGGAATTTTGGGCATCAAGGGTTTTTTTAGATACTATCAATTGCACTCTGCATTTATTGGGATAGGGGATAAATCTATGTTCAGCGTTGAAATAAGTGCATTTGTGGAATATTTTACTAAAAACCAAAGTCACAAGGCCTCCCTTTCTCAAATATATAGATTATTGATTAAAGAGTCTCTGAAGGCCCTCTCCTGGTCAAATTTCACATAATTTTAATCACAGGATGATTTAATATAATATAATTCACAACTTGTATGTCACTTTCACTCCTATGAACAAGATGGGAATTAAGGAGTCTTCCCTTTGCCCACTATGTAATTATCCACTGGCTGAGTTTATACACTTATTCTGGTTTTGTCCAGAAGTAATGCAATTTTAGGGTTTGATATTTGTTGCTATAAAAGATAGACTTAAATTACAGATCCCATTTAGTGTACATTGTATGATTCCTAACAATCTTTTTGAAGTTAGATGCAGTAAGAAAAATATAATATTGCTTGCTAAGTTAATGTTTCTGGCTAGATTGTTAATCACTCATGTTTGGATTTCAAAAGATACTCCAAATTTAATAATGGCTTAACATGGTTAATAAATAAAGTGAAGTGATAAGAATATATACTCTACAATGAAAGAAACAATTAGCAAAAGTGGAAAAACATCTGGTCATGTTGGGGTATATCTAGTGATATTGCCTGGAGAGCTTCTCCTTTTTTTCCTTCCTCCCCTTCTCCCTCCCTCATCCCCCTTTTTTTTCTTCCTTTCCTCCCTCTCTCACACCCCCCCCACCCCGAAGAAGTTTGAAATATCTGTTGGCTGGTTAGTGACTGACGCGTGGAGTTGGATTGAAATGGGTTAGGGGTATGTACCTGATTATTGACATGAATTATGTCTTTCTTTTTCTGTTCTTTTTCTGTACTGTATGTACCTTTTTCTGTTTTGTTAAATTTAAAAAAAAAAACAGTAACATATACCTGTTACACAATACAAATGCAAAAGGAGATATTTTGTCTAAAACATGCAGAGTCTTGTAATATGAGTCTCAGAAGCACAATCCAAGTTCATATTGCGCTACTAATGTTATTGCATGATTCATCATGGATAGATAATATGCATAGACATCTGGCATTGTATGCTACTGATCTAGCAATTGCGTTTTACAAGAAATGATCCCCAGATAGGTCATTATCATGTTTGAAGCCAGTTTTGCTAATTTTTCTTCTTGAATTGTGATTGCAGTATTTTAAATCTGTACAACATGTATTTACTTTGTTAAACTTACTTTATATTATTTTATTGATTTGCATTTTTAAAGAATTAATTTAGAATTGGATTTTTAAAGATTCCTTTCTTCTTTTTCTTCCAAACACTAATATTAAAGAGTACATCCACCTCTCCAACCATTTTTATCGCTCTTGCAAAATAAAAGTGAAGCAACATTACAGTCTTGATTAAAAGTCTACCATTTTGTTCGCAGCTCCAAAATACATGTGTCTCCATGGTCACAGACTATGTGACCTTGCAATCATACTTTCCATTACATATGTAATCTACTTATAACTAACCTTGCTAAAGTAGGGGGAAGATTGGAGTATGACTGCGGGAACCGACTACACAGGGTGTGTCCGTAGTCTGTAACTATTTAAATGCATTAATCTATATAGAAGCCTTAGACACAATGGGGCGGGGCAGATGGATTTATCATCGTTGGTATGTTTAAAGTTGGTTTTAAGTTTGGAGTTGCTATGCTAATTTGCACCAAATTGCTTGGTTTTTATATATTTGGCATAAGTATAATTTTAAAAACTTGCACAAACATGACTTAAAAGTGACCTACTAAAAAAATCTGACCAACTTCTCACCCACTTCTGAAAGTAGCATGTGAAGGCGCAGGTCACCAAAAGTTGTGCGAAATTTTGAGACAAAATGTTGCATACAACACCTTTTGAGACATTTTTTAGGCCTCAAAACTGGTAAATGTCCCTCAAAATGTTAATATCTGATAATTGGGAGGTTTCGAAGCATGATTGTGTAGCTTAGGCCTGCATTATAATATTGTCTACTTCTACCAGTTGTCTCTAGTGTTAGGGCATCTATTAACACTGCATTTTCACAAAATATTAGAATTAAACATAATTTACAAAAATGAACAGCATTTAGGAATGTTTTCAAGAGTTCCCTTTTCTGGAGTTTGTAGCTATTCCTGTTTTTTCTAACACATAATAGAATAAAAGTTCTCTCCAACACTAGTGACACAAAATGTAGATGGTCATATCAACACCTATTCCTTTCTATTATAGACACGAAATGAAAAAAAAAAAGTATATGTGACAGAACCAGCACAGAAAATACATAAATTACCATTTCTACAATGTTTACAGTATTTAAAGTAATATGAAATTGGTGACTACTTACCATGTCTTCTGAAGCACTCCCTTGTTTTAACTTCAGTATTAAATTTATGTTAGAAGTCTTATAATATATGTGCTGTGTATTCTACAGTGTGGACTTTATATATGTATACATGGGGGTTTGCATGCATCACACTTGACAACCAATACGTACTGCAGTCATATGCCACATTGTTTGACTCCGTTGAGAAAAAGGAAAGGTGAGAATGGCAATTGTATTAATGTAACAATAAATGTGACAAAATGTTTAACCATATGAATTGATGAAGTGAATATGCACATCCTGACCCAGTAACCTGAGAGAAGGGATTAACAGAGAGATTAACTGCATTATCTATAAACTCAATGCAACAGATATCATTTCCATGGCTCACACTGAGGCAGTTTAGAAAAGAAGTACACAAAAATAAACTATGTAAATCAGAACAAAGTTCTCTTTTCTTGTACAGATTATCTTTCATAAAATATTTAGACTAAATGTTAAGGGTTAACCAGTTCAGGTCTTAGATATTTAAAGTATTCAGAACTAGACAAAGTTTAGTTGTTTATAGTACTGTATGTGTTTTTTTTTCCGCTCACGGTGAATAATGTATTCCTGTTTAGCATTGTTTAGTATTTTATAATCACACATGATCATTTCTATTTGGAGTGTGCATTAACCCTTTAAAATGTATTTGCACTTTTTAATTATATTTTTTTATTATCCTTTCTTGTTATTGAGCGATATTTTGAAAAATTTCATTTGGTGGGTTCATCAAAGTTTCCAAAGAAATTTGATTCATTACAAATTAATTTGTCACTAATCCCTATAAATCAGGTAAACCCATCACAGGGACGTACGGGCATTAAGGAGTGTGTCAAAATGCTATTCACCCTAATAGATCTTTATTATGGTGAATAAGACAAGAGATCAACAGATCCCAGGTTCTAGCCCCCTAAGAGGGTTAAAGGGAGTCTTTCACCTAATCTGAGCATTATAGGCTTCTCAGATTAGGCTGCAGCCTACCTTCCATATATCTCATCTATATCATATTATACTTGTCCCTCGCTGATATCACCGAAAAAATACTTTTATAACTTATGCAAATTAGTTCCTGCAAGTGCCCGGAAGTGGCCTTATTTCAGATGGAGCCCAGGCCCCCTGGCGATTTGCACTCAAACCCCTCCTATTTCACCGCTCCGGCTCGCCCTCCTTTATTATAATAACATCCTCCTCCTGGTCCTCGCGTGCGCCGCTCATTCAGCGCCCGGGGCCTGCGCACTGCTTTGCCCACTTTTAGTGCGCATGCGCCAGTCCGCTGTTCTCAATCCGGCCGGGTGAAGTAAAAAGTCGCCACAGTGGGCAGAGCAAAGCGCAGGCGGTGGGCGCTGGATGAGCGGCGCACGCGAGGTATTTGTGACCAGAAGGAGGACGTTATTGTAATAAAGGAGGGCGAGCCGGAGAGGTGAAATAGGAGGGGTTTGAGTGCAAATCGCACGGGGGCCTGGGCTCCATCTGAAATAACGCCGCTTCCGGGCACTTGCAGGAACTAATTTGCATAAGTTATGAAAGTATTTTTTCAGCGATATCAGCGAGGGACAAGTATAATAAAGGTAGCGTTGAGATATATGGAAGGTAGGCAACAGCCTAATCTGAGCAGTCTATAACGCTCACATTAGGTGAAAGACTCCCTTTAAAGGTTGTCACTGTAAAAGTCTTAAAAACAAATAAAATAAAGTTGCATCTAAATTTCATCCCGCAAAAAACAGGCCCTCTTTAGACCGAAAAATAAAAAAGTTATGGCTGTCAGATAATAGTGATGCATAGAAAATGTTGATTTTTTCAAAAGTTTTTATTTTTAAAAAGTAGTAAAAAAATCTAAACGTTTGGTATCGCCGTATTCATATTTAGCAGCAGAAAAAGGTAGTTATGTTATTTCTAGTGCACAGTGAACATCATGATTATAAAACCCCAAAACCCCCTTGGTGAAATTGAAGGTTTTTTTTTTTCAGTTTAACCCCACAAAGATTTTTTCCCCATTTTCCAATAACAGACATGATAAATTGAATAGTTCCCTTAAATAGTACAACTTATTCCCTGAAAAATAAGCCCTTGTATGACGATATGAATAGAAAATGTAAAGAGTTATGGCTATTGGAACGTTGGGAGGAAAAAACAAAAATGCAAAACCAAAAAATGGGCCCTGTAATATATGCTCTGAAAGCAATACAAACAATGAAGAATGTTTAAAACCGGACTAAGAATAAATATAATGCACACATAAAATTGTTAATGGCTCTGTTCTGTCAAATGGAAAACTACTGAAAGAACAGAAATTATTTTTAACACCTTGATGGTGAACCCCTAAATTACAAAGTTTGGCTGAGATTGCAGTTTACAGCATGGGGGTGAATCCCTGGATGACTTGTTAGGACTGAGATTGTAGTTTAGAGCATGGCGGTGAACCCCAGAGTGGCTTGGTTAGACTAGGATAGCAGCTGAACCACCCAAAAATTTAGCCTGACACAGCATGGCGGTGACAACAGAGTGACCAAGTTAGATGAGGTAGCAGGTGAGCCACGGAAAAATTTCGCACATGCACAAGCCCTAAACGTCCACATCTCCAAACTGCTGAGCCTGGAGATGCTATAGACTGGTAGAGACTGAAGCTTTCCGCAACCTGATGGCGGTGGCTGTCCCTCGGTACTTGGTCCCCAGCCGCCACTATTTTTCCAGATGTGCCGTCCCAGCCCTACACCAGCACGTGTCAGAGAACATCATCCGTGCCCTGACCAACGCGGTTACTGAGAAGGTCCACCTAACCATGGACACGTGGGCAAGTGCTGGCAGGCAGGGAAACGGCACATTGGGTTAACTTGGTGGAGGCTGGGACCGAGTCTGACCCTGGGGCCGCTCATGTACTGCCCACACCGAGGATTGCGGGGCCTACCTCGGTCATGGTTTCTCAGACTTATTATGCCTCTTCCTCCAACTCCTCCTCCTCCTACTCTCAATTACCATCCGTGAGCACAGCGCCTTCAGTCGGTAGCTCTAGGCGCAGCAGCACTGCCGAGGGTAAGTGCCAACAGGCAGTGCTGAAACTGCTGAGCTTAGGTGACAAGAGGCGCACCGCCCAAGAGCTGTTACAGGGCATCATGGCGCAGACCGATCTTTGGCTGGCGCCGCTGAAACTCAAACCAGGCATGGTTGCGTGTGACAACGGGCGTAACCTGGTGGTGGCTCTGCAACTCGGCAGACTCACACATGTGCCATGCCTAGCCCACGTGTTCAATCTTGTGGTTCAGCGGTTCCTCAAGACCTACCCCAATTTGTCTGATTTGCTCACCAAGGTGCCACGCATCTGTGCGCATTTCCACAAGTCAACCACAGATGCTGCCACTCTAAGGGCAGTGCAACGGCGCGTACAACTGCCAGCTCACCGACTGTTGTGCGACGTGCCCACGCGATGGAATTTCACAATACACATGTTAGCCAGGGTTTACCAGCAGGGCAGAGCGGTTGTAGACTGCCAGATGACAACTTCCACGAGAACTGGTAGTCAGGTTAGTCAGCTTCCTCAAGTCTACAATGAGGAGTGGACGTGGATGTCTGATATCTGTCAGGTGTTAAGCAACTTTGAGGAGTCAACACAGATGGTCAGCGGCGATAACGCCATTATCAGCGTCACCATCCCACTGCTTTGTCTGCTGAAAAACTCACTGCTCAGCATGAAGTCAGAGGCTTTGTGCTTGCCACAGGAGATGGGGGAAGAAGATACGTTGCTTGATAGCCAGAGCACCCTCAGGTCTGTTTCTCAGTGCATATTGGACGAGGGAGGGGGGGAGGATGAGGAGGAAGAGGAGGAGAATGTTGGCGAGACTGAAGAGGGTACCAATGCTCATTCCTTCTTATCTGTTGAGCGCGTATGGGCTGAAGAGGAGGAGTTGGAGGAGGAGGAAAAGGAGAGTCAGCCTATTGAGGAGAGGGAATTCTTGCGTGTTGGGATTCTGGCGCACCTGGCTGACTTCATGTTAGGCTGCCTTTCCTGTGACCCTCGCGTTAGAAGCATTTTTGCCAACACCGATTACTGATTGTTCACCCTCCTGGACCCCCGGTACAAGCAGAACTTTTCCACTGTCATTCCTGTAGAGGAAAGGAGTATGAGAATGAATCAATATCAACAGGCCCTGGTGCACAAGCTGAAACAATCCTTCCCATCTGACACCGCTAGCGGCAGAGGAAGTAGTTCTGTGGGCCAACTAGCGGGGGAGAGGAGGCGAGCAGGCAGCTTTTCAAGCACTGGCAGGGGAACACTCTTCTAGGCCCTTGCCAGTTTTATGTCACCCCAGCAAGACTATGTCACCCGTCCCCAGTCTAGGCAGAGTAGGGGGGAGCTGTTCAGAAAGATGGTGAGGGAGTACCTAGCTGACCATACCAACATCCTGCATGATCACTCTGCTCCATACAACTACTGGGTTGCAAAGCTGGACACGTGGCCTGAACTGGCGCTGTACGCCTTGGAGGTGCTGGCCTGCCCTGCCACTAGCATGTTGTCAGAGCGGGTTTTCAGTGCAGCTGATGGCATCATCACTGATAAGCGTACACGCCTGTCAACTGACAACGCTGACAGGCTGACGCTTATTAAAATGAATAAAGCCTGGATTTCACCGGAATTCAAATCTCCACCGGGGGAAAGCAGCTCAACATGAAGATTCTTTATGTATCCTCTGCTCTCCTCCTCCTCCTCCTTCTCTTCGCACACAAACGCTAAACCAAACTACAGACACTCCAAAACAATTTTTTAGGAGGGTCAACTTCAGACACTCCAAAACAAATTTTTGGGAGGCTCACCTACAGCCATTTGACTGCACTCTCAGTCTGACCAAGGCATTGGTGGTGTCACCGCCATGCTGTATCAGTGAAAAATTGTATGTGCTTCACCTGCTACCTGAGTGTAACTTGGTGACTCTGGGTTCACCGTCATGCTGTGTCAGTGTAAAATTTTATGTGCTTCACCTGCTACCTGAGTGTAACTTGGTCACTCTGGGTTCACCGCCATGCTGTGTCAGGGTAAAATTTTATGTGCTTCACCTGCTACTAGTGATGAGCGAGCCGAAGCGGCAATATTCGGGATTCGCACGAATATTGCCCGCTTCGGCTCGGCATCCCGAGCCAGCGCGGACTCGTGATGATTCATGCGTCACTGCCAGTTTGAAATGCCCGTTTTTTTCAGCCAATCAGCATCAAAGGGAAGCCTGTGGGAACGCCTGCTGTGATGTAACATCCCCTATACCTCCCCAGCAGTGATTGGCTGGCAGTGACATGTGACCTAAATTTGCATAAGGTAGGGACATGCAGCGTCAGTCTCATTGTGCTTTTGGGAAGGAGAAGAGACAGACAGAGACAGTGTTAGCTCGTGTAGTGTGTGCAGCAAGCAGTTAGGAGTTAGGATAGGAAGCCTCAACAGTCTTTTTAAAGACTATTTATACTCTGAAAAACAGTATACAGTATATACTGTAAGCCTGTATTCTGTGTAGGAATAGGAAGCCACAATAGTCTTTTAAAAACCAATTGATTCTCTGAAGAAAACTATACATTATATGCTGTAAGTCTGCATTCTGTGAAGAGCTGTGCCTGGTACACCTTGTCCAGCCACATAGATCAAACTATACATATCTAAACAGATATATTCCTGTGCATGACTGTGCAGTGACTAGTGAATACATTTCATCAGCGTGCTATATACCTCAGAGTCTATAGATACCGTATTTGATCTGTGATTCCGTTTTATTTGCCAAACTGCATACATCTTTTTTTGATTGGTCTGAAAATAATCGTACATGCTAAATCTATCTACGATATGTCCTAATTCACTAACCCTATATATCTATCTGGCGCCTACATGACTAATCGTCCACAAGCATCGACGTGCACTCAACACTGCACTCACTAGAATAAGTACACACTACTCGTCTCACGTCTACTGCATATACCTCATAACTACGTGATACCTAATAATAGTAGTATATGCGAGCAACTCCCTCCACGTTACATTGTAGTGTCACCTGATACAGAGAGACACTTACACTAGACTCATATATACTGCGCTATACGATGCTGTTGAGAGTGGTCGAGCGGGCTCGAGAGGATAGCCAGACCATTAGACTTCCCAAGTGCATAAGGTCACGCTCGCGCCCTACATGCCACTATACCTCATACTTAAGTGATGTAGTGATCTGTGTTGTTGCGCGTGCAACATCGTCATGATGGTTATACGCAGGACTCCTGCATAACTGCGCAAATCTACCGGAGAACAACCAATGGTTATGAACTTCTGTACATGATAACTGATAACTCTCTCTCATCAGCTCAAGCCCTGTCCGTTAATTCCCTCTCTTATGTGTCTAGTAGGCTTCAATGTCTCTTACCGCAGAACTGACGCAAGCAAGTACGCAGACCCACCCCAACGCAAGCAGCCAACATCGCCAAACCTGATTTAGTTCAAATAAGCCTAACGGCCTCATAACGACAATGTTCCGCAGATACACAATCTGCCCGAGACAACAATTTTCCCGAATTGCCGTCGGGTCAAGGCAAGGTCTGAGAACTCGCCACGCTCTAAATCAGAAAGATCCACGACCACAGATACGTGGACAGACCGTGAAGGGCTACATCCCCTGCAGTGGCTTCAGTGAGGTGGGAAGAGAGACAAGATCGTGGTGCCACATGTGCTAACCCACCCACACCGGACTACCTAGGTGCGAGCAATATCATCGTCCTCCTCTGTGCCAGTGGTCAACTCAAGTTCAGCCTATGGCAGCGTTCAGCACTGTGAAGGAAGCGGCACCAGCAAGTCGAAAGTCGAGTGGGCTAGAGGAGCACGCTGAGAGCTTTCAGGGCACATATTATACAGTGTGGCCCCCCTACCAGCAGTTGACTGCTACGTCCCTGGTGGGCGCTCGCATTTCAGGTGATACTGTCCATACCCACAGTGCTCACTTTCCCAGAGCCAGAAACCTCATAGGATTGTCCCAAGGTGCGCAATATCGCCCATTTTCCAAGTACACCACAGCCACCCTCCACAATATCACCTCCATTACTGCTGTTAGTCCACATGGTTCGACGTTCGCTATTCTACCCAGGATTAGATCCAGGACCCTAGGTATATCGGCAGTCTTCCGTTGTCTATTAGCGAGAGATCTGATTCCACACCCCGGAGTCAATCATCTCGACAAGTCAGGTCACTATCTGCAGCGAACCTGTTGTAGGTCAACGTATGACCGAACGCACGTACAAGATCGGACCATGCTCGGATTGATACTTTACAGGTACACACCCGGTAGAGTATAGTCAAGAAAAGTGGCGACCGAGCGCTGCTCGCGGACACGTCAGAGGAACGGACCTGCTAGGCGTATGTAATGACCTGCACAATATCCATCATAAGCATGCGGTGCGCGACAGTGAGCAACTGTGACCGCAAGTAGGTGCGCTTCAGACTATCTGAGCTGTCATGATCTGGATCTATCATGCCACAACAAAGGCTAGCTGAGAAGTATAACCCACTATTATGAGGCTGCCGGTGAAACATGAAAGCGCGCACAAACATTAGAAGCCCAGGGCGAGTCACCCTCACTTCCAGCGCTCAACGTGCTACTCGCGCTACTATGGGTGACCACCATCAGCGTCCGCCCCGTGACTATGTGCCCACCCCTTCTACAGATATATGGCGATCGAGTGAGCCATCCGACAAACCCGCACGCGCAAGAACACTCTACTGCTCCGCACCTCCTCGTACAAGCCGGAATGTCGAACCCGATATAATCGACCCAGCCATCACTCTCCCATCTCGAGCACCATCGACTATTAGAGCACATCTTTGTCAGGGTAAAATTTATGTGCCCACCTGCCCCTCAGCCACTTGGTCACTGTACCATCTGTTGTCACACATAGCTGTGTCCAGGCTACCATGTTTGCTGGTACCTGCACCTCAACTAACTTGGTCCACTTGTTTGGTGTCACCACTAGACTGCGGCTATTTTTGCGCCCACACCAAATAAGTCACTGAGTAAAGTATAATTAAATCTGAGAGAAAAAAACGTAACTCTTAGACTGCGGCTACTGTGCCGCCACACAATATTGTTCACATTGACTGTAGTAAAATAAAAAGAGAAAGACTGTACTCCTTTGACGAGGCTACTGTGCCACACATACATAATTGTTCACTCGGACTGTATTACTAATAATTAAAAAAACCTTGGTACCTTTAACTGGCAACTGTACAGCACACTACGATTGTTCACTGCACATGTAGTATATATAGACTGTGAAAAAAAACTTGTCTTTTAGACGCGGCTAATTGTACCACACAACACCACTCAAGTTTTTCACTGACTGATATGATTAACTAGAGAGCTCCGTATTTCTAGAAGCGTACGACGCACATGACCAGAAGCCCACTGCACTCTAGTATATATATCTGAGAAAAGAGTAGTCTTTTAGCTTCTCTGAACGCGCCCAACAGACTTCATCACTCAAGTATATATATTGAGAAATAACGTATATCTTAGACTGCAGCTACTGACCGCACACCACAAATTTCATGCTGATATATATAACAGAGCAAACTTAGCTTTAGACGCGCTACTATACCCGCACACGACAGATTTTCACTCCTACTATATATCAACTGAGAGAAAGACCTCCGTCCTCAGATCAGCGGTACGCGCCAGAACAGAATTTTCACTGCACTGTAGTATATAATATACTAGAGAAAAAACAGTATTTTCTAGACCCGTCTAACTGTAACGCGCATGACAGAATTGGTTCACCATGCAATCTGGTAGTATATATAATTGGAGAAGAAACAACGTAGCTCAGACCGCTATCGTACTATCACTCATTTTACTGGACTGTAGTATTATAACTGAAGAAAAACTAGTCTTATACTGGCAACTATCCGCACACAAGTTTTCAACTGCACTGTATATAAATATAAAGAAAGAACGTAGTCCTTTAGACGCGCTATTAAGCCCACACTCAACACTGGGACTGTAGTATTAAACTGAGAAGAAAAAACGTAGTCCTAGACTCGGCTACTGTCCGCACACAAAGATTTCCACTGCATGTAAGTAATTCTGAGAGAAAAAAATGTAGTCTTTAGACTGTGGCAACTATACCGCACACAAGACAATTTTTCACTGCACTGTAGTATATTTAACTGAGAGAAAAAACATAGTCTTTAGACTGCGGCTACTGTACCGCACACGACAGAATTTTTCACTGCACTGTAGTATATATAACAGAGAAAAAACGTCTTTAGACTGTGGCTACTGTACTGCACACGGCAGAATTTTTCACTGCACTGTAGTATATATAACTGAGAGAAAAAACATATTTTCTAGATTCCGTCTACTGTACCGCGCACGACAGACTTGTTCACTGCACTGTAGTATATATAACTGAGAGAAAAAACGTAGTCTTTAGACTGCGGCTATTGTACTGCACACCACTCAATTTTTCACTGGACTGTAGTATATATAACTGAGAGAAAAAACGTAGTCTTTAGACTGTGGCTACTATACCGCACACAACAGAATTTTTCACTGCACTGTAGTATATATAACTGAGAGAAAATACATAGTCTTTAGATTGCGGCTACTGTACCGCACATGACAGAATTTTTCACTGCACTGTAGTATATAACTGAGAGAAAAAACGTACTCTTTAGACTGCGGCTACTGTACCGCACACCACTCATTTTTTCACTGGACTGTAGTATATATAACTGAGAGAAAAAACATAGTCTTTAGACTGCGGCTACTATACCGTACACGACAGAATTTTTCACTGCACTATAGTATATTTAATTAAGAGAAAAAAACGTATTTTCTAGACTGCGGATACTGTACCGCACATGACAGAATTTTTCACTGCACTGTAGTATATATAACTGAGAGAAAGAATGTAGTATTTAGACTGCGGCTAATGTACAGCACACTACAGAATTTTTCACTGCAATGTAGTATATATAACTGAGAGAAAAAAACTACTGTTTATAATGCGGCTACTGTACAGCACACTTCAGAATTGTTCACAGCACTGTAGTATATATAACTGAGAGAAAAAACATATTCCCTAGACTGCACTACAGATCCCAGCAAGCCAAGGTACAGCAGCAGCAAAAATTAAGGACTTTGGGCAATTTCTTTGGGGTCTGTGTGGACCACGTGCTGTGCCCTTTCTGCCACCAGTCGCTGTGCACAGTGTGCAGCCAAGATGGCGGTAGCTGCACTACAAGTCCCATCCAGCAGCCAGGAGGAGACCAAAAAAAGGTGCTTGTAGCCCTTAGAAGGGTATTGGTTTCTTTGGGGATGATTCCTGCCCTAAACAACATCTAAAATTTGAGGCCACTAAAACTCTCCCTGACAAGACAGCAGCTTGTCCCTAATCTCCATCCAGGGGCGGGTCTGTAGCGAGCAGTGCGGGGCCCAGATTCTTATATTCCCAGGTCATCTGATCTGGCCAGCCAATCCTGCTATTGACTTGTAGGGGTTCCACAATAGATGCTAGGGAGGTACCAAATACTCTCCTGCAGTGTTGATTGGCCTTGAGAAAAAGGCGCCTAACATGCAGAAAGAGAAGATGCTATTTTCCTCGAATATCGCGAGATGTCGTCGTGTATCGAGCAATGTACGAATACCCTAATGCCTCGAAAACGAGCACAGCTCGGACGAGCATGTTGTTTCACAGCACTGTATGCTGTAGTTAGGATGATATTTTATTTTTGGGCAATTTCTTTGGGGTCTGTGTGGACCACGTGCTGTGCCCTTTCTGCCACCAGTCGCTGTGCACAGTGTGCAGCCAAGATGGCGGTAGCTGCACTACAAGTCCCATCCAGCAGCCAGGAGGAGACCCAAAAAAAAAAGGTGCTTGTAGCCCTTAGAAGGGCTATTGGGTTCTTTGGGGATGATTCCTGCCTAAACAACATCTAAATTGAGGCCCTAAAACTCTCCCTGACAGACAGCAGCTCTGTCCCTAATCTCATCCAGGCGGCGTCTGAGGCGAGCAGTGCGGGGCCAGATTCTTATATTCCCAGGTCATCTGATCTGGCCAGCCAATCCCTGCTATTGACTTGTAGGGGTTCCACATGATGCTAGGAGGTACCAAATACTCTCCTGCATGTTGATTGGCTGAGAAAAAGGCGCCTAACATGCAGGAAGAGGAAGATGCTATTTCCTCGAATATCGCGAGATGCTCGTCCGTGTATCGAGCATGTACGAATACCCTAATGCTCGAACGAGCACCAAGCTCGGACGAGCATGTTCGCTCATCTGTAGTTAGGATATATTTTATTGGTTAGTAATTCAAAATAAAGTTTCACTTCTGCGCATCTAGCTAAAGAATCTAAACTATAGATAAGAGCAGGAGTGGTCCCGGAGCCAAAGCCATCTTGTAATGGCTACACTTCTTCAGTCTTCACATCCATGACAGCCCCCTGATGATTACTATGCCCCCTCTTAACCCGGCTCCCACGTGTGATTGGCTACATCATCATCTGCTTATATCAGAGAGTCTCTTGTGAATGTCCCTGACCTCTCTCAAAATGTGCTCCTACATATGATCCCATCATCAGTAGTTGCACACCTAAAAGAGTCCAGAGCGGACCTCTTTTCCAAGTCTGTGCTGGCTTGAAACTACTGAGTGTCCCCACAAAGGTCATCTGTGTTGAAAAGCAGAGCACAGTCAGCAGCAAGCATTACATTGCTAACAGAGTAGCAAAGGCAAGAGACAGGTTCAGAACAGGTTGAGTGCATAGAAGCTGTTCCTGGGCCATGCCAACTAAGCATGGTGTCAGAGGAACCCACCAATTGCTGGCTGTGTGTATCTGTTGTAACTTGTGATGATTGTGAAGAACAAGTTAACCATTCTAGTAAAGCTGGATTGTTGGTCAAAACACGGCCTCTAGATGGCCTGTTTTTTTAGGCTGCTGATACCACCACCCATTCTTTTGCTGCTACTTGTGCTGGCTACAGCATCATTTTTGCCACTGCCCATATGTTTGGAGAGCCCAGGCAACTATTTGATGGCTGTAGTGTATAACAACTGTATCGCTAACAGAAGTCATTTGTTATAATAAATTTAGATCCACTTCAACCATGTACATGGCAAAATATTTAGCCATTACCTAATTCTAACACTATGTAATGCAACAGCTAACAGAAGGCATTTGCTATAATCAATTTAGTTCCTCTGCACACATGTACAGGATGCAATATTAAATCGTGACCTAATAGTATTTAACTGTGGCCTAACAGTGATGCTATGTAACACAACAACTAACAGAAGGCATTCACTATAATCAATTCAGTTCCACTGCACAAAAGTACAGTGCAAAGTATTTCACTGTGGCCTAATACTGATGCTATGTAATGCAACAGCTAACAGAAGGCATTCGCTACAAACTATTTAGTTCCACTGCACACATGTACAGGCAGAAATATTAAACTGTGGCCTTATACTGACTCTATGTAAGGCAACAGTTAATAAAATGCATTTGCTATAATAATTTTATTTCCACTGCACAAATGTACAGGGGAAAGGATTTAACTGTGGCATCATACTGACACTATGAAATGCAACAGCATTCACTCTAATACATTTTTCTCCACTGCATACATGTACAGGGCAAAAAAATTACACCATCCTAGTAAATGGACACAACATAACTGTATCACTAAAATAAGGGATTAACTCTGAATGTGGATGCACTAGAACATGATGCACACAACGATTACACCTGCCTTACATACTCAGGCACACTAACTGTATCACTAAAGTAAGGGATTAACTCTGAATGTGGGTGCCCTAGAATGTGATGCACATGGCGATTCACTCAACCTCCTGTATCCCTGCTGTCTGCCTAAGTTTTCCCTACAGTCTCAAATAACTCTCCATACGATCTCCATCTTCAATATTCCTTTTTAAAACAATTTTCAGTAACACTGTCCCTAGCGCATGAGCTTCTTCCCTCACTATGCTCAACTCACAGTGAAACGGCAGCAACAAGGTTTTTATAGGGCTGTGACAGCACAGGAGATAACTATCTGCACTGCATTATGGGTGATTTTGCGTTCCTGGGCTTCTTGCTTTCACTTTGTAACATGAGTAGCCGCCATTTTAGGAAAACCTTATACGTTACTACTAGAGATGAGCGAATCTATTCGCCGCTTCATAGATTAAATACGAATCTTCGCAATTTTCTACTCCGAAGCGAATCCGGATCTTTTCAGATTCGCTCCGTTCGAATCTTAAATGTTCTTAAACCTTTGTACGCAAATGCTACGTACTTGTCCAATGAATTGTACGCTAATGCTACATATCAGTTAATTTATACGCTGATGCGTACGAATTCCGTTAATTACCGAACTTTTACTGTATGTTTGTTATTTGTGCAGAAATGTTCGCGGTGAGAGCGGCAAAAAGCCCAGGAAGAACCTGGTCACCTGACCTAGTGTGAAGGGCCTGCTCTGATTGGCCCATAGGTTCGGTAAGCTAGTGACGCATCAGTTGTGCTGCGACTGCTGAGACAAGCAGAAGCACTGTGAAGTTGTGAAAGACACAAAACAGTTCTATGGAAATTGTGGTGTTGTTCTGGGCATCCATAATAATACACATATCAGGGCCAGTGCAGGGCTAGAAATAGTAATCAGGCAGGGAGAGAGACAGGGAGAGAGACAAAGACCTGCAGGGCCACAGTCAAGTGAAAATGTCTGGCATGGAGAAGCAAAAGGGTTCGACTTCCAGCCAGACCTCGAGCTCCAAATAAAAGAAGGAGAAGGTGGCACAGGCCAGCAGTGGCAAAGGACATGTAGCCGCAGCTTCTACCGGTAGAATTCATAGTAATTGACCACAGTTCCACAAGGCTAACCCACCAAGGTGCAAAATTGTTGTAGAGGAGAAAGGGGATGAGGTAGTGGAGTGGATGCCATTTTGAAAACTTTGCTCTGTCTTTGAGAAGTGCACGCCGCGGCCTAGTGTTGTGCGTGCCTGCTTATTACGCAATTGCTAGACAATAATACGCTAAGGATTCGTACGCACTTTGTACGCTCATGCGTACGAATTCACGTAAGTAGTATACCTTTAACAACTGTATGATCGTTATTAGTAGTGGATGAGGTAGTGGAGTGGATAGCTCACTCATCTCAATCGCAGCCAGATGACGTGCTTTCTTCAGCTGATACCGTATCATGTAGCCAGGGGTCAGACTCATAGCATTCCTCCTGCTCCATCATTCTGCTCCAGCAAAGCCCGTCATTTTATGCCACCTCTCAGCCTTCAGTGCCCCCTCGTAGTGGTGTCCCTTCTGCATTTTATCAAATAAAAGGCTACCGAACCCCATTGCACAATCTGGCACATGTGAAGGAAAGCCTCCCTGATGATTTTTTAGAGAGCAGTCAGAGTTTGGACTGCCCGGAAATGGAGGTTGGTGGGGAGCAGCCGATATTGCAGTCAGACAAAAGTGGTGAAGAGTCTGATGATGATGTGTTAGACAGGAGGACTTGGGAGGTGAATCGGGCTGGTGAGGAGGATTTTATCTCCGAGGAGGAGGGCGGTGGTAGTGACAGCAACAGAGGGCAGAGGCGAGTTAGGCCCAGGGCCAGGCCTGCCTTTGGAACTAGTGAGACCCCAAGTATAGTGGGGCCGGCATCAGGGTCTAAGCGTGCAAGGGCTACAAGCTTGGCCACCTCTGGATGCCAAACGTCAGGTGTGTGGAAGTATTTCACCACTCTGCCGGGGGACATCAGCACGGCCACGTGCAATTTCTGTAAGCAGAAATTGAGCCGTGGGAAAGCCTCAAATGTAGGGACCACACTTAATTCTTACCTGATAAGTTACTGGCTGTGAAGTCTCTGCTGTACAATTTAGTTGATTGTATAGCTTTTAGAGAGCTGATGGCTTGCGCTCAGCCGTTCTGGCAGATCCCTAGCCGGCATTACTTTTAAAACAAAGCTATCCTCGCCCTTTACTCGCACGTGGCAGACAATATAGGACGCTCCCTGCAGCTGTCTCTCTGCAGCACCGTGCACGTCACGGTTGACACCTGGAGCGGTGCTTATGGCCAGTGGCAATACATGTCCTTTAAGGCCCACTGGCTGAAAGTATTTAGTGGCAGCGAGGCAGGAACCCCTCAGCTTTTGGCACCTCCACATGCTTTCCAGCCAGGATTGCAGACCACCCAACACTTATCCGCTCCCTCCTCCACCTCCACGAGCAGTCCGCCTGCAGGAGCATCAGGGCAGAGAGTTGACCCCCTCATTCCTATCACATGTGCCAGGTGAAATGCTGCCACGCTGTCTTAGACTTAATCTGTCTTGGCAACAGCAGCCACAAAGGCCAGCGCTTGCTGCATTACATCAAGCAGCAAATAGCACACTGGCTGTCTCCCCGCCAGCTGGAAGTGGGCAAGGTCGTGAGTGACAACGGGACAAATATAGTGGCAGCGCTGAACCTGGGTCAATTCACGCATGCTCCCTGTATGGCACATGTCCTAAATCTAGTGGTGCAGAGATTTCTGAAAACATTCACTGGCCTGCGCACGGTGCTGGTAAAGTAACAAAGCTTTGCACTCATTTGAGTAACTCTTATGTGTCCCGCAACGCTCTGCTGGACTTGCAACGGCAAAACGGTTTTCCGTCACACAGGTTGATAGGTGACATGCCAACTCGGTGGAATTCCACGCTTCACATGTTGCAGCGGCTCCTTGAGCAGCAGAAAGCAGTGGATGACTTTATCCAGAAGCAGCCAAAATCGTCGACCATAGGGAGCAGGTGTGGCTTAGATTTCCGTCAGTGGAGGCTGGTCCGAGATGCCTGCACTGTGCTGAAGCCCTTTGAAGAAGCCACTAAATTGGTCAGCTGCGGTGAGAACGACATTGTTTCACTAATATTTGTCCTTGAAAAGACACTGTCGCTCATGCAGCAGGGGGCAATGGGGGAAGGAAATCCTGGACATCTCTCTGCACACCATGCTGTCACTGTTGGGGAGCCCCAATGACAAAATTCCATGGAGATGGAGGTGCAGGAGGAGGAGGAGGAGGAGGAGCTTCAGGTAGAGGAAGGGGAGGGAGAGGAGTTTGATGATGACCAGGAGGAGGAGGAGACACAATTGGAGGAGCTGGAGGATGATGATGACTCCTTCAGGGACACTCAAGTGTCTCAGAGAGAGGCTGAGATGGATATAACTGGCTTCTTGGGCATGCTAGCCAAGATGGCGAGCTGTATGCTCACATGCTTATGAGTGACAGGTGTATCCTAAAAATAAGGCAACACTAAGTCATTGCCAAAAACTTTACTAAAGAAAAACCCATGGTTTCGCATTATTAGCCAAATTATGGCTTATTTCATTTTTTATTCTAATTTCATGAATACATTCATATAACTAGAGTCAGGAAAATAAAAAAACACAGATTTTTCAGATATCAAGTTTTTTTTTAATTGATTTCCCAGCTATTATATGAGGGGTTTTCAATAGGTTTGCCACCTGAATATGAAAACACCATTTTCTGAAAAAAATTAACTTACTACTTTTCAATGTAATCTCCTTTGATTTCAACACATTTATTCCACTTTGCCTCCAGTGATTGCATGTCCTCAGAGTAGTAGACTTCTTGCTGCTGCAGGAATCCTGCTACCGCCTCTGTGACAGTATTATCATCAGAAAATCATTGCCCATGAAGACATTTCTTCCAGTGTCAAAAGAGAAAGTAATCACTGGGAGCCAGATCTGGACTGTAGGGTGGATGGTTAAGCTCCATGAAGCCGCATTCCCTGATATCAGCTAGTAATTTGCGAGACTTATGAGCTGGCGCATTGTCGTGAAGCCGCAATACACCTGTTGAGAACTTCCCACATCGTTTCTCTTTGCCTCATGTAATGCCTTCATTGTTGAAGCATGCCATTTTGTTGCAATGATTTTTCCAGCTTACTGCTGCACATGAAATTTCTTTGGATTTGGTGGCCCCTTGTGCATCCATTCCATGGACCTTTCTTTGGTCTCAGAATCATGGTGGTGGACCAATATTTCATCACTCCTAATAATTAGAGAATAGAAGTCTCCTGGATTTCCTCTAAGCATGTCTAAATTCTCTTGGCTAAATTGCTGGAAACAAGATGAAAACATGAAAACATCATGAATAGAGATGAGCGAGTAGTGAAATATTCGAAAGTTCGAAATTCGATTCGAATAGACTGCGAAATTCGACTATTCGACCGGATATCGAATCCCATTAAAGTCTATGGGAAAAAAATGCTCGCCACTTGGAAATCTCAATTCGACCACTTGGAGGTCACCAAGTCCACCCTGAAACCTCAGAAAAGGATGCCAACACTGCTGGAATGCAACTGGGACAGCAGGGGAAGCATGTCTGGGTGCATATAACGCGCCCAAGTCGCACTATTACGCCACTATCACAGCCTCTCAACAATACACTCCAAACACAATCTAACCTCTCTGTAAAGTGAGACCATACAAGGAAACCTTCTTTCCTCTACATTGCCATGGACCCCAAGCCAAACTAGACAAAAAAGAAGATAAAATTCTGCACCCCTTAAAATCACGTTGCCTATGACAACCACAGATGGCATAAGCAAAGGGGAAAGCAAATAGACCCCACCCCTAATTGTCATTGTGTGTGTGAGATGTGGTCAGACATGTCTTCTTTAAAATGTAAAAACAACTCAAACACATGCAGAAGCCTTAAAATGCCCAAATTGTTGGCGCTTGAGATGTCAGTGACCCGACCTGGCCCAGTGTCATGTCTAGCAGGTAAAGCAGTGGGGATGTTGAGGGATGCGTAGGACCGCAAAAGGCAGGAAGAGGCCGTGGGCTGGCCAGAGGCTCATGGAAAATTTTGTGGCGGCCCAAGAGGTGACACCTCTTAAAAATTATGTGGAGGCCCAAGAGGTGAGACCTCTTAAAAATTATGTGGAGGCCCAAGAGGTGAGACCTGTTAAACATTTTGTGGAGGCCCAAGAGGTGAGACGTATTAAAAATTATGTGGAGGCCCAAGAGGGGAGACCCGTTAAAAATTATGTGGAGGCCCAAGAGGTGAGACCTCTTAAAAATTATGTGGAGGCCCAAGAGGTGAGACCTCTTAAAAATTATGTGGAGGCCCAAGAGGTGAGACCTCTTAAAAATTATGTGGAGGCCCAAGAGGTGAGACCTGTTAAAGATTTTGTGGAGGCCCAAGAGGTGAGACGTATTAAAAATTATGTGGAGGCCCAAGAGGGGAGACCTGTTAAAGATTTTGTGGAGGCCCAAGAGGTGAGACCTCTTAAAAATTATGTGGAGGCCCAAGAGGTGAGACCTCTTAAAAATTATGTGGAGGCCCAAGAGGTGAGACCTCTTAAACATTTTGTGGAGGCCCAAGAGGTGAGACCTCTTAAAAATTATGTGGAGGCCCAAGAGGTGAGACCTGTTAAAGATTTTGTGGAGGCCCAAGAGGTGAGACGTATTAAAAATTATGTGGAGGCCCAAGAGGGGAGACCTGTTAAAGATTTTGTGGAGGCCCAAGAGGTGAGACGTATTAAAAATTATGTGGAGGCCCAAGAGGGGAGACCCGTTAAAAATTATGTGGAGGCCCAAGAGGTGAGACCTGTTAAACATTTTGTGGAGGCCCAAGAGGTGAGACGTATTAAAAATTATGTGGAGGCCCAAGAGGGGAGACCTCTTAAAAATTATGTGGAGGCCCAAGAGGTGAGACCTCGTAAACATTTTGCGCAGGCCCAAGAGGTGAGACCTCTTAAAAATTATGTGGAGGCCCAAGAGGTGAGACCTCTTAAACATTTTGTGGAGGCCCAAGAGGTGAGCCATAAATATAAAAATTTTTCTGATTTACGGACCAATTCTACGGCGGTTAAGGAGGAGGAGGAGGAGGTGGAGGAGGAAATGGCACTTCATACACATGGCACTTCACTTTTGGCTGCTTTCCACTGTTGGAGAAGCAAAGTCCGGGTCAATCCACTTGCTGTTCATTTTGATTAGCGTCAGCCTGTCGGCACTGTCGGTTGACAGGCGGCTGCGCTTATCGGTGATAATGCCCCCGGCAGCGCGGAACACCCTTTCTGATAGCACGCTGGCGGCAGGGCAGGCAAGCACCTCCAAGGCGTACAGGGACAGTTCCAGCCACGTGTCCAACTTGGATTGCGAAGACCCAGTACAGTTTGTTCTCCACTATCCGGACAACACGTGTGTCCCGGGAAAAGCAGCCCAGCATGAAGTCAGCCATGTGTGCCAGACTCTGAATAGGTATGACGTCACTGCCCCCACCAGAAGGATCACTTGCCATTTCCTCCTCTTCCTCTTCCGCCTCCTCTCCGCCCCATCCGCGCTGAACCAATGGGACGCGCACAGCCTGACTGCTACCCTCGCCGCCAGCATCCTCCTCCTCTTCCACAGCCACCTCCACGTCGTCCTCCTCCTCCTCATCCTCCTCCTCCTGCAACTGCCACCGTGAAGCAGACAAAAGTGTGGTCTGACTGTGTAGCTCCGTTGCGTCTCCTCCTGCCCCCGTCTCCTCTGTGTGCAATGCGTTCTCCCTTATTGCGATGAGGGATTCTTTAAGGACGCATAGGAGCGGGATGGTTACGCTCGGCCCTGCTGGCTGTGGCCTCACTTCTCTGTCTGAACTGTCCTCTGCCTGTGGACATCCCTCTGCCTGTGGACATCCCTCTGCCTGTGGACATCCCTCTGCCTGTGGACATCCCTCTGCCTGTGGACATGCCTCTGCCTGTGGACATCCCTCTGCCTGTGGACATTCCTCTGCCTGTGGACATCCCTCTGCCTCTTGCTGCCTTTTTCGGTGCTGCGCAGACCACCACCTCTCCACTGCTTTCCTCGCTGGACATCACCCTGGACCGGGTCAGTATCGGACAGTACAAAGCGGTGGTACATTTCATACTCCAGCCGTGGCCTGTTTTCATTCTCCCAATGCCTTGAGACATGTACTGAATGTAAATGAAGGTGTTGTAATCGCGTCTCTCTGTGACAATAGCTCGATACTATCAACTGCCAATTTTATTTTTAACTTTTTTTTTTTTTTTAGCGAACAGTTTTTTTCAACTTACTGATGTTTTCCAGTCTCTGTTTGGAAACTTTCTATGACTTTTTTCGTACTGGGTGCATTTGGTATAAATATGCAGAGAGTTATTTATGGTTTAATCGCAGAACGATGCAAAGGGAAAGCGTCGTCTAAAGGAGAATCATTTACCTCAGATAATTCAACCAGCAACTATGGCCCCCAACAGCATTTCCGCGCCCCCGTCCTCGTCCACGTCCTATTCCGCTAGCCCCCCTCCGCATTTTATTTTTTTTTGGTTACAATATTTTGCCTTCACAGCCGTGAAATAATTTTGCAAGAGAACGCACAGTACAGTTGCCAATTATAAGGCCTAATATTTTAGAGTTCAAGGTACACAGCCGTGTACTAACTTTTCAGACGGTGGGTATTAACACCAGGTATTTAAAGAATTTTGCAAGAGAACGCACAGTACAGTTGCCAATTATAAGGCCTAATATTTTATAGTATAATTATGTGGATGCCCAAGAGGTGAGACCTGTTAAAAATTTTGTGGAGGCCCAAGAGGTGAGCCATAAATATATACATTTTTCTTATTTACGGAGCAATTCTACGGCGGTTAAGGAGGAGGAGGAGGAGGAGGTGGAGGAGGAAATGGCACTTCATACAGATGGCACTTCACTTTTGGCTGCTTTCCACTGTTAACCTCTTAAACCTTTTGTGGAGGCCCAAAAGGTGAGACCTGTTAAAAATTATGTGGAGGCCCAAGAGGTGAGACCTGTTAAACATTTTGTGGAGGCCCAAGAGGTGAGACCTGTTAAACATTTTGTGGAGACCCAAGAGGTGAGACCCGTTAAAAATTATGTGGAGGCCCAATAGGTGAGACCTGTTAAACATTTTGTGGAGACCCAAGAGGTGAGACCCGTTAAAAATTATGTGGAGGCCCAATAGGTGAGACCTGTTAAACATTTTGTGGAGACCCAAGAGGTGAGACCCGTTAAAAATTATGTGGAGGCCCAAGAGGTGAGACCTGTTAAACATTTTGTGGAGGCCCAAGAGGTGAGCCATAAATATATACATTTTTCTTATTTACGGAGCAATTCTACGGCGGTTAAGGAGGAGGAGGAGGAGGAGGTGGAGGAGGAAATGGCACTTCATACAGATGGCACTTCACTTTTGGCTGCTTTCCACTGTTAACCTCTTAAACCTTTTGTGGAGGCCCAAAAGGTGAGACCTGTTAAAAATTATGTGGAGGCCCAAGAGGTGAGACCTGTTAAACATTTTGTGGAGGCCCAAGAGGTGAGACCTGTTAAACATTTTGTGGAGACCCAAGAGGTGAGACCCGTTAAAAATTATGTGGAGGCCCAATAGGTGAGACCTGTTAAACATTTTGTGGAGACCCAAGAGGTGAGACCCGTTAAAAATTATGTGGAGGCCCAATAGGTGAGACCTGTTAAACATTTTGTGGAGACCCAAGAGGTGAGACCCGTTAAAAATTATGTGGAGGCCCAAGAGGTGAGACCTGTTAAACATTTTGTGGAGGCCCAAGAGGTGAGACCTGTTAAACATTTTGTGGAGGCCCAAGAGGTGAGACCTGTTAAACATTTTGTGGAGGCCCAAGAGGTGAGACCTGTTAAAAAATTATGTGGAGGCCCAAGAGGTGAGCCATAAATATATACATTTTTCTTATTTACGGAGCAATTCTACGGCGGTTAAGGAGGAGGAGGAGGAGGTGGAGGAGGAAATGGCACTTCATACAGATGGCACTTCACTTTTGGCTGCTTTCCACTGTTAACCTCTTAAACCTTTTGTGGAGGCCCAAAAGGTGAGACCTGTTAAAAATTATGTGGAGGCCCAAGAGGTGAGACCTGTTAAACATTTTGTGGAGACCCAAGAGGTGAGACCCGTTAAAAATTATGTGGAGGCCCAATAGGTGAGACCTGTTAAACATTTTGTGGAGGCCCAAGAGGTGAGACCTGTTAAACATTTTGTGGAGACCCAAGAGGTGAGACCCGTTAAAAATTATGTGGAGGCCCAATAGGTGAGACCTGTTAAACATTTTGTGGAGACCCAAGAGGTGAGACCCGTTAAAAATTATGTGGAGGCCCAATAGGTGAGACCTGTTAAACATTTTGTGGAGACCCAAGAGGTGAGACCCGTTAAAAATTATGTGGAGGCCCAAGAGGTGAGACCTGTTAAACATTTTGTGGAGGCCCAAGAGGTGAGACCTGTTAAACATTTTGTGGAGGCCCAAGAGGTGAGACCTGTTAAACATTTTGTGGAGGCCCAAGAGGTGAGACCTGTTAAACATTTTGTGGAGGCCCAAGAGGTGAGACCTGTTAAAAATTATGAGGAGGCCCAAGAGGTGAGACCTCTTAAAAATTATTTTGAGGCCCAAGAGGTGAGACCGGTTAAAAATTATGAGTAGGCCCAAGAGGTGAGACCTGTTAAAAATTATGAGGAGGCCCAAGAGGTGAGACCTCTTAAAAATTATTTTGAGGCCCAAGAGGTGAGACCGGTTAAAAATTATGAGTAGGCCCAAGAGGTGAGACCTGTTAAAAATTATGAGGAGGCCCAAGAGGTGAGACCTCTTAAACATTTTGTGGGGGCCCAAGAGGTTGAAACCTCTTAAACATTTTGTGCAGGCCCAAGAGGTGAGACCGGTTAAAAATTATGTTGAGGCCCAAGAGGTGAGACCGGTTAAAAATTATGTTGAGGCCCAAGAGGTGAGACCGGTTAAAAATTATGTTGAGGCCCAAGAGGTGAGACCGGTTAAAAATTATGAGTAGGCCCAAGAGGTGAGACCTCTTAAAAATTATGTGGAGGCCCAAGAGGTGAGACCTCTTAAAAATTATGTGGAGGCCCAAGAGGAGAGCCATAAATATATATATATTTTTTTTTATGGAGCAATTCTACGGCGGTTAAGGAGGAGGAGGAGGAGGTGGAGGAGGAAATGGCACTTCATACAGATGGCACTTCACTTTTGGCTGCTTTCCACGGTTGGAGAAGCAAAGTCCGGGTCAATCCACTTGCTGTTCATTTTGATTAGCGTCAGCCTGTCGGCACTGTCGGTTGACAGGCGGCTGCGCTTATCGGTTATAATGCCCCCGGCTGCGCTGAACACCCTTTCTGATAGCACGCTGGCGGCAGGGCAGGCAAGCACCTCCAAGGCGTACAGGGACAGTTCCAGCCACGTGTCCAACTTGGAGACCCAGTAAGTGTAGGACGCCGAGGGATCGGGGAGGACAGGGTTACGGTCTGCCAGGTACTCCCGCAACATCCGCCGATACTTGTCCCTCCTGCTGATAGCGGGCCCCGCAGTGATGGAAGTTGCACGAGGGGGTGCCATGAACGTGTCCCACACCTTGGAGAGTGTTCCCCTGGTGGCTGTGGGCCTGATGGATGTTGTGGGACTCTGGGAGACCCTCTCCTCTCTGCCGCCAGCGATGGTGGGTGGGAAAATCTCCATCATGTTCTGCACGAGTTCCCTCTGGTATTCCAGCAATCGATTCGTCCTCTCCTCTACCGGAATAAAAGAGGAGACGTTATCTTTATACCGGGGGTCCAGGAGTGCGAAGACCCAGTACAGTTTGTTCTCCACTATCCGGACAACACGTGTGTCCCGGGAAAAGCAGCCCAGCATGAAGTCAGCCATGTGTGCCAGACTCTGAATAGGCATGACCTCACTGCCCCCACCAGAAGGATCACTTGCCATTTCCTCCTCTTCCTCTTCCGCCTCCTCTCCGCCCCATCCGCGCTGAACCAATGGGACGCACACAGCCTGACTGCTACCCTCGCCGCCAGCATCCTCCTCCTCTTCCACAGCCACCTCCACGTCGTCCTCCTCCTCATCCTCCTCCTCCTGCAACTGCCACCGTGAAGCAGACAAAAGTGTGGTCTGACTGTGTAGCTCCGTTGCGTCTCCTCCTACCCCCGTCTCCTCTGCGTGCAATGCGTTCTCCCTTATTGCGATGAGCGATTCTTTAAGGACGCCTAGGAGCGGAATGGTTACGCTCACTATAGCGTCCTCGCTGCTGACCTTCTTGGTGGACTCCTCAAAGATACGCAGTACATCGCATATGTCTGCCATCCATGGCCACTCGTGGTTGGCAAACTGAGGGAGCTGAGTTGGAGGCACGCGTGGATTATTAATCTGGTACTCCATCAATGCTCTCTGCTGCTCACACACCCTGGCCAACATGGAATAGGTGGAATTCCAGCGAGTCGGCAGGTCGCACAACAGCCGATGTTGAGGCAAATGGAGGCGTTGCTGGAGTTTTTTTAAGCTAGCAGCAGCTACAGTTGACTTCCGAAAGTGAGCGCACAAGCGCCGCACTTTCACCAGTAGCTCTGCCAGGTTGGGGTAAGTCTTCAGAAATTTTTGGACTACCAGATTAAAAACGTGGGCCAGGCATGGTACGTGATTGAGTTCGGCAAGCTCCAGAGCCGCCACCAGGTTACGGCCGTTATCGCACACGACCATGCCTGGTCCTAGCTGCAGCGGCGACAGCCACATCTCCGTCTGCTGCAATATGGCGTCCCTCACCTCTGGGGCGCTGTGCTTCCTGTCGCCCAAGCTGATGAGCTTTAGCACCGCCTGCTGACGTCTCCCCGCGCCAGTGCTGCAACGCTTCCAGCTAGCGGCTGAGGGAGATGTTAAGGCACAGGAGGAGGAGGAGGAGGAGGAGGAGGAGGGGGGTTTATCAGAACCCATGCTGGCAATCTTGGGCGGGGGTGGTAGGTAGGCCGTCTCTGTTTGCGACCCCGTCCCCGCCTCCACTACATTCACCCAGTGTGCCGTCAGAGAAATGTATCGTCCCTGGCCGCAAGCGCTTGTCCATGAGTCGGTGGTCAAGTGGACCTTTGCGCTGACTGCGTACCTCAGGGCCCGCCTGATGTTACGCGACACGTGCTGGTGCAGGGCGGGGACGGCACTCCGGGAAAAGTAGTGGCGGCTAGGGACGGAATAGCGAGGTGCGGCAGCCGCCATCAGGTCGCGGAAGGCCTGCGTCTCCACAAGCCTAAACGGCAACATCTCCAGGGCCAGCAGTTTGGAGATGTGGCAGTTTAAGGCTTGGGCTTGGGGGTGACTCGAGGCGTACTTCCGCCTGCGGTCGAACGCCTGCGAGATGGACAGTTGTTGGGACGAGGAGTGTGAAGGTGCAGGCGAAGAGGCGGGGGAAGGGGCGGGGAAGGGGAGGCTGAAGGAGAAGGCCCCAAAGTAGCAGAGGCAGAGGCAGATGTGGAGGTGTCCTGGCTGGAGGTCTGGACCGCAGTGGCAGCACACAACAAAGGGGAAGAGGCAGTGGCAGCAAGACCGGGCGCAGTTTGTATTGCGTTTGCTCTCTCCCACTCAGCCCAGTGCTTGAATTCCAAGTGACGCCGCATGCCTGAGGTGGTCAGATTGCTCTTCTCAGAGCCCCTACTCAGTTTTGAGTGGCAGAGTGTGCAAACCGCGCTCAGTTTGTCATCCGCACAAACATTAAAATATCTCCACACCACAGAAGTACGAGGCCTCGATGGGGGAGCTTCGCGCGACTGGCCGCTGGCGGGAACAGCTTCGGCCCTGCTGGCTGTGGCCTCACTTCTCTGTCTGAACTGTCCTCTGCCTGTGGCCATCCCTCTGCCTGTGGCCATCCCTCTGCCTGTGGCCCTCTGCCTGTGGACATCCCTCTGCCTGTGGACATCCCTCTGCCTCTTGCTGCCTTTTTCGGTGCTGCGCAGACCACCACCTCTCCACTGCTTTCCTCGCTGGACATCACCCCTGGCCAAGTGGGGTCGGTCATTTCGTCATCCACCAGCTCCTCTTCCACTTCCTCACTCTGCTCCTCCTCCTGCCCACTGGACATTCCAACAGCCTCCCTTGATGGCAACTGCGTCTCATCATCATCATCGCTCATGATAACAGATGCTGGCTCAGGGTCCACATCAGCAGGAGATGGCGAAAACTCCAGTGTTTGGGCATCACTACAAACAAATTCCTCTGCTAGCTCCTGGGATTCTTCCGGCACATCTGAAAAAGGACCCGAAAAGAGCTCCTGGGAGGGGTCAAGGGTGGGATGACTCTGTTGGCCAGGTGTGGAGGAAGGAGGGTCAGAGTGAGACTGTGTGGATGACTGGCTGGTGGACAACTGTGTGGAAGCGCTATCGGCTATCCATTGCACCACCTGTTCAACCTGCTCAGGCCTCAACAGCGGTGTAACCCGCCCCCTGCTTAACTGTCCATAAAGGCAGGGATTCTGGATGAGCGGGATCCTGGCTGATCCTCACCAGCACACATTGTATCCCCACTGGCTTCAACAAGGCCCCCAACAGCATTTCCGCGCCCCCGTCCTCGTCCACGTCCACGTCCTATTCCGCTAGCCCCCTCCGCATTTTATTTTTTTTTTGTTGCAAATACAATATTTGGGTATATAATTAGGTATGTGAAATACTTTAGCAAGAGAACGCACAGTACAGTGGCCTATTAAAAGGCCTAGATATTGTATATTTCAAAGTACACAGCCGTGTACTAACTGAACAGACGGTGGGTATTTACACCAGCGTATTGTGAGATAATTTAACAAGAGAACGCACAGTACAGTGGCCTATTAAAATGCCTAGATATTGTATATTTCAAAGTACAAGCCGTGTAGTAAACTGAACAGACGGTGGGTATTTTACACCAGGTTTGTGAGATAATTTAGCAAGGAGAACGCACAGTACAGTGGCCTATTAAATGCCTAGATATTGTATATTTCAAAGTACAGAAGCCGTGTAGTAACTGAACTGAACAGACGGTGGGTATTTACACCAGGTATGTGAGATAATTTAGCAAGAGAACGCACAGCTACAGTGGCCTATTAAATGCCTAGATATTGTATATTTCAAAGTACAAAGACCGTGTAGTAACTGAACAGACGCGTGGGTATTTACACCAGGTATGTGAGATAATTTAACAAGAGAACGCACAGTACAGTGCGCCTATTAAATGGCCTAGATATTGTTATATTTCAAAGTACAAAGCCGTGTAGTAACTGAACAGACGGTGGGTATTTACACCAGGTATGTGAGATAATTTAGCAAGAAGAACGCACAGTACAGTGGCCTATTTAAAAATGCCTAGATATTGTATATTTCAAAGTACCAAAGCCGTGTAGTAACTGAACAGACGGTGGGTATTTACACCAGGTATGTGAGATAATTTAACAAGGAAAACGCACAGTACAGTGGCCTATTAAATGGCCTAGATATTGTATATTTCAAAGTACAAAGCCGTGTAGTAAACTGAACAGACGCGTGGGTATTTACACCAGGTATGTGAGATAATTTAACAAGAGAACGCACAGTACAGTGGGCCTATTAAATGGCCTAGATATTGTATATTCAAAGTACAAAGCCGTGTAGTACTGAACAGACGGTGGTATTTACACCAG
>ONZH01014397.1:0-23855 GCA_900303285.1 Rhinella marina
TAGCAGAGATAATAAACGTGCAATACAATGGCAATCAAACTGGTTATTAGTAAAGTAAAATTAAATGGATTAAAGAGGACCTATCACTTGTTATGATCGAGCACCCTGATGTTCGGGTGCTTGGGTGCTCTGGCCAAACACTAGTTGGTGCTCAAGTGCTCGGCCGAGCACCCGAGTATAATGGAAGTCAATGGGAGAAGACCAGGCATCCCCTGCTTGGATGAGGGGAGGGTGTCTGGTCCATAGGGAAACTTCAGAAAATGGTGGAAAAACCACAGAAATGGTTAGGGAAAAGCATGGGGAGGATGTCTGGATGCATCTTGGACACCGAAGTCGCTGCTATTAAAGATGATGGCCGACTATTAAGCCACTTTTACGAAATGACAAAAATACCCCCAAAAAACCCAAGATAACATCGATTTTACAGGAAATATTGTTGGGAAACATAGATTTACTTGTACGTTAAGCGTAAGTTCTGCCAAAAATTACATGGATGAGGCACTACCATACAACCAGTATATCATATAAAGGAGGGCCTCATTCACATTGTGGTATAATTGTGGGACTCCGACACTCATAAAGCCTATGCACTAAGGGAATGAGCTGCCAAAAATTATACTGGATTAGGCACTCCAATACACCCTTTATTACACATAAAGGAGGGCATCAGACACACCTGTGAAAAATTATCATTGATGGCCTGCTGCTGACACTCAAAAACAATAGGGGTGACATGCTGCTGCTGCGCAGACCGTCTAAGAAATTTAAGAGTGACACTCAGCGGCCGAGCTGACTGTCCAAAAAATTTAAAGGAAACATGCTGCTGCCACTGCACCACTAAGAGTCGCTGACGACTGTTTCTTTTTTCACTGTCCGCCGCGGGAGGCCAGTGTCCCCCGAGCGGCGTGTGCCGCATCGGCCGTTCCACTCTCGGCTGTCTGCTGGGAGGTGAGCTACCACCTGTTGGAGCCCCTGCCTCTCGGCGCCTCCCTGATGCTGTTCGTTGAGTGTTCCGGGGCCGGAATCATTTACTTAAAAAATTCGAGTGCTCAAACCAAGCCGGGTCGACTCAATACTTGTGCTCTGAATAATGGAATCGAACTCCATGCTGCTGCCACCGCACTTTATCAAACTGTCCCAAATTTAAGTTAGACACTCTGCTGCCGAGCTGACCGTAAAAAAAAATTAAGGGACAAATGCTGCTGCCACCGCACTTTATCAAACTGTACCAAATTTAAGTTTGACATTCTGCTGCCGAGCTAACCGTAAAAAAATTTAAGGGACAAATGCTGCTGCCACTGCACTTTATCAAACTGTCCCAAATTTAAGAGTGACACGCTGATGCCAAACTGACCGTCGAAAAAATGATATTCTTGATGTGACATTCTGCTGAAGAGCAGACCGTTAAAAAATATTTAAATATGACACTCTAATGCCGAGCTGACCGACCAAAAAAATGATATTCTTGATGTGACATTCCGCTGAAGAGCAGACCGTTAAAAATTTTCAAGTGTGACACGCTAATGCCGAGCTGACTGTCCAAAAGAATGATATTCTTGATGTGACATTCCACTGCACAGCAGACCATAAAAAATATTTAAATGTGAAACGCTAATGCCGAGCTGACCGTCCAAAAGAACACAAAAGATTTTCAATGCCGAGCTGACCGTAAAAAACATTATATTCTTTTTGTGACATTCTGCAGAAGAGCAGACCGTTAAAAATATTTAAGTCTGACACGCTAATGCTGAGCTGACCGTCCAAAAAATTTAAGGGTGACACTATGCTGCCAACCTTATAGAAAAAAAAAATTAAGGGAGACATGCCGCTTAGCTGAACGTCTGAAACATTAGAAGTGACATGTAGCAGAGCTGAGCGTGTAAAACATTATGGTTGAGTGCTTGCTGTGAGCTAACAGGCCAAAAAATTATATTGCAGGCCCAGCTAGTGAGCTGAGCGGCTTACAAATTCGGGTGCAGGCCCAGCTGGTGAGCTAAGCGTGTAAAACATTATGGTTCAGTGCCTGCTGATGAGCTGACAGGCCCAAAAATTATGTTGCAGGCCCAGCTTGTGAACTGACCGGCTAACAAATTTGGGTGCAGGCCCAGCTGGTGGACTTCGAGGGCAGCCTAATAAGCAGTTTCATATGATGGAGAAAGAGAAGGAAGAGGACGAGAAGAGGAAGGGGTACATGATAATACAGTATATTCAATACACCCTAAAAGCCAGAATTAAGGTTCCTTCATGTTAAGCCGCTTTCCTCTGGTGGAGTACAGAAGTCAGGGGCAATCCAGGCCTTGTTCATTTTGATAACCGTCAACCTGTCAGCATTGTCAGTTGACAGGCGGATGCGCTTATCAGTAATTATGCCCCCAGTGGCACTAAATACCCGCTCAGACAAAATGCTGGCTGCAGGGCAGGCCAGCACCTCCAAGGTATAGAGTGCCAGTTCGTGCCACGTGTCCAGCTTAGACACCCAATAATTACAAGGCACATAGGGATCGCTGAGAACGTTGACACGGTCATCTACGTACTCCTTTACCATCTTCCAAAACCTTTCCCTCCTTGTCACACTAGGCTGCTCATCAGGGTGAGGCTGCTGGTGGGTTGTCATAAAATTGTCCCAGGCCTTGAAGAGTGTCGCCTTGCTTTTGTTGGAACTGCTGTGTGTTCCCCTCGTCTCCCCTTCTCGGGTGGCCAAGGAACTACGTACTCTGCCGCCAGCGTTGTCAGATGGAAATTTGTGGAGCAATTTTTCGACAAGGGCCTTCTGGTATTGCAACATTTTACTTGTCCTCTGTACCACAGGAATGAGAGATGGGAAGTTCTCTTTGTAGCGGGGGTTGAGAAGGGTGAACAACCAGTAACCCGTGTTGCCTGATATGCGTATAACGCAAGGGTTACGGGAAAGGCAGCCTAGCATGAAGTCAGCCATGTGTGCCAAAGTCCCAACAGACAAGGCTTTGCTCTCCCCACCAGGAACATGACTCTCAATATCCCCCTCGTCCTCTTCTTCAGCCCATCCACGCCGAAGAGATGGTATAAACATGGTATGCCTACCCTGTGTAGCGGTGGCAACCGTCTCCTCCTCCTCCAATTGGCGCTGAGAAGACAAATCGATGGTGCTCTGGCTATCACCCTGTGTAGGGTCTTCCCCCATTTCCACCTCTTCCACACGAAGAGCATCGGCCTTTATTGTGAGCAGTGAGTTTTTTAGCAGACACAGAAGTGGGATGTTACGCTGTTAATGTCATTATTGCCGCTCACCATCTGTGTAGATTCATCAAAGTTGCGTAACACCTCACAGAGGTCAGACATCAATGCCCACTCGTCGCTTGTGAGGAGCGGAAGCTGACTGCTCTCTGCTGCTCACAAAGCCTGCTCAACATGTGTAAGGTGGAATTCCATTGCGTGCTCAGGTCGCACAGCAGTCGGTGAGCCGGCAACCGCAAGCGCTGCTGCAGGGTTGCCAGGCCGGCTGAAGCTGTCGGTGACTTGCGGAAATAAGCGCAAAGGCGACGCACCTTCACCAATAGCTGAGACAAATTGGGGTAGGTATTCAGAAACCGATGAACCACTAAGTTGAATACATGGGCCAGTCATGGTATATGTGTTAGGTTGGCCAACTCCAAAGCCACTACTAAGTTGCAGCCGTTATCAGATACAACCATGCCTGGCTGTAGTTTGACTGGCAAGAGCCACAGCTCAGCCTGTTCCCTTATGCCACAGCTCTGCGGCGGTGTGCTGTTTGTCACCCAGGCAAATAAGCTTCATCACGGCCTGTTGCCGCTTACCGACTGCTGTGCTACACTGCTTCTAGCTACTGACAGAAGTCTGAGTGGTGTTGCAAGATGGCAATTCTGCATGGGAAGAAGTGGAGGAGGAGGTGGAGTAAGAGAAGGAGGGGTTGCAGCCGCTACTATAGGTCTCAGCGGAAATCCGGATGGAAGTAGGGCCCGCAATCCTCGGCGTGGGTAGCATCAGGGCCATCCCAGGGGACGACTCGCTCCCAGCCTCCACAACGTTTACCCAGTGTGCCATCAGGGAAATGTCCCTGGCCACAAGCGCTTGTCCTTGTGTCAGTTGTTAAGTGTACCTTGCCAGTAACTGAGTTGGTCAGGGCCCGGGTTATGTTTCTGGACACATGCTGGTGTAAGGCAGGGACGGCACACCGGGAAAAATACTGGTGGCTGGGGACTGCGTAACGAGGAAAAGCTGCCGCCATCAGGCTGCAAGAGGCCTCCGTGTCCACCAGCCTAAATGGCAACATTCCCAGGGCTAGCAACTTGGAAAATTGCGTGTTGAGAGCTATGGCCTTAGGGCAGGTGGCAGGGTATTTGCGCTTGCGTTGAAATGCCTAGGGTAAGGACATTTGAACACTGCGCTGGGACATTGAAATTGTTGGGCTGGCTGATGTTTCCTGCGAAGGTCCAGGTGCAGGGCGGGAGGCATCTGGACCTGCGTCTTGGACAGCAGGTAACAGAGGCGAAGAGGAGGCAGTGGTGTGACCTGCAGACACAGATTGTGGACACAGGCGTTCGGCTCACCTTTTAGGGTGCTTTGATGACATGTGGCGGATCATGCTGGTGGTGGTCAGGTTGCTGGTGTTTACGCCCCTGCTCATCTTGGTACGACATAGGTTACAAATTACAATCCGTTTATCATCAGCACTTTCCTCAAAAAACCGCCAGACTGCGGAACACCTAACCCTTGGCAAGGGAGCTGGCCGCAAGGAGCTGCTCCGGGCAACAGTTGTGGGCCTGGTTGTCGTGGCCTGCCTTTTTCCACCCCACTGCCTCTTCCAGCCTGTTGCGCTGCTGCGGATCCCTCCCCTTCTGTACTGCTGTCCTCGTTCGGCTTGCCACCTTCCCAGGTTGGGTCAGCAATTTCGTCGTCCACCACCTCCTCTTCCACATCCTCACTCTGCTCCTCCTCCTGACATGGTGAACTAACAAGAACCTGATTTTACTGCGTCTCATCCTTATCCACAACCTCTTGACACACTAACTGCCCTTGACTTATTGGCAACTGTGTCTCATCATCATCATGCACCTCCTGAGACGCTAGTTGCCGGTCCCCAACCGTCATCGTCTTCAGACTGTGTTTGCTCAATAGGTTGGGAATCAGGGCACAATATCTCCTCATGTCTCACTTCAAGCGGCCTTGGAGAGAGGCCCGAGCCAAGGAACGGTGATGAAAAAAGCTCCTCGGAATATCCGAATGTGGGATTAGTTCTTTGCCCTGACTCTGCATGGTGGGAGGAAGGAGGATCAGGGTGAGGATGCGGTTGCCCAGACTCTTGGATACTGAGACAGGACTCTGTGGAAGAGGGAGTGGTGCTGAACCGACTGGAAGCATTATCAGCTGAAATCCAACCGACTACCTGCTCGCACTGCTGTGGCGACAAGAGTTGTGTCTTCTGCCGCCATGCAAACTGTGACATGAAGCTAGGAGTTTTGGATGACTTTGTTTCTTGGGCTCTGCCAGCAGGCACAGTTTCACCGTGCCCAGAGCCATGGCCTCTGCGTTCACCATCAGCAGCACGCCCACTTCACCGTCCCTTAGTGCTTGCCTTGCTCATATTGTATAGTATATATGCAACTTGGTCACAACTACAGTACTGCAGATTTTTATTAACTGTATGATCAGAAAAATTTAAACAAATGTCCAATATTCTGAATGCGCTAACGTTATAGAGCAGCAGCAAATGAGGAACTGCGGCCTAAATTAACAATATTAAATACGGATGTCAGCTACAGAGACTTTTGAATGGTTGTAATACGCTGTGCACCTAGCGTTACTGACAGGGCACACCTGGGGTTTTTTTGACACCCAAAAAAAAAACGTATTTCCCAAAGGACGTTTGAACAATGATATGATGAATGTTGTACAGCATGACGCAAAAGAAGTACTGTCGGCTTAACAGCAGAAATTATAGAAAAGTATGTCAGGTATATAGTATACAGAGAGTATCCTACAGCATGCAGCAGCAGCACATGTGGCATTAATGACAGGCCACCTAGTGCTATTTTCACACCTTTAAAGTCCTCAAATGTCAGTAAATAAAGGTTTGTGACAGATATAATAGCCCTTACAAGGGCTTTTGGGTCTTTTTTGACTGATTTCTATCCCTGCCTAGCGTGCTTCTCTCCCTCCAGTGTATGTCCCTCCTTGCTGCAGCAGCGCTTGTGGCGTTAATGGCAGGCCACCTAGCGCTATTTTCAACACCTTCCAAGTACTGAACTATATTTAAAAAAAGGTTGTTCCAGATATATTAGCCCTTAAAGGGCTTTTGGGTCTTTTCTGATTGTTTTCTATCCCTGCCTAGTGTGCTTCTCTCCCTACATTCTCTGTCCCTCCTTGCTGCAGCTCTCCCTGTCTAACACTGGCCAGGTCACATGGTTTGTGACAGATATAATAGCCCTTACAAGGGCTTTTGGGTCTTTTTTGACTGATTTCTATACCTGCCTAGCGTGCTTCTCTCCCTACAGTGTATGTCCCTCCTTGCTGCAGCAGCGCTTGTGGCGTTAATGGCAGGCCACCTAGCGCTATTTTCAACACCTTCCAAGTACTGAACTATATTTAAAAAAAGGTTGTTCCAGATATATTAGCCCTTAAAGGGCTTTTGGGTCTTTTCTGATTGTTTTCTATCCCTGCCTAGTGTGCTTCTCTCCCTACATTCTCTGTCCCTCCTTGCTGCAGCTCTCCCTGTCTAACACTGGCCGGGTCACATGGGACGCATTCCCGCCCAGCCAATCAGTGTAATGCCAGTAGCTAAGATGGCTACTGGCATTACAGTGAAAGCTAGCACCTTCCTGCACGATAATTGGCTAATTAGCGTGCAGGGAGGGGACTCGAGCATGGCGCTCGAGCACACTCGGTGTTCGGCCGAATTCCGCGTGGACCCGAGCACCGCCATGGTCGGCCGAATAGTGTATTCGGCCGAACATGTTCGCTCAACACTACCTATCACTTCACTTGACATGTTTGTTTTAGTCACCATTGTGCATGCATTTCCCATGCAATAACAATTCTGGAACATCAATTTGTATAACTCTTTGTAGTGTCATTCCTCTGTTATTCATTCTAGATATTTATGAATGAATTGGCAACAGTCTGCAATAATGGTCCAACTGGGTGTTGCTACTTGGTCATGTGTCCCTGCACAGTCTCACACAATTCATTCATAAACTTCTAGAAGAAATAGTAGATGGATGGGATGTAAACTCGTTAACAAATGTTCTTTAGGCATTGTGACAATTCACACAATACACTGATTAACTATTAAAATTTATTTGGTTGTTTTGTTATTTCTTGTTTTAAAAGCTATGGTCACTTTTTCAACAATTGTTAATTGATTTGAATATATTTTGGACAAACTTTGGGCATATGAAGCTTATATTTTTCACATTACATAGCAAACTGCAGAATTCTGTTCAGAATAAAACCTTTCAGACTCATTTTCTTCTCTGCCTGTAACCTTTTGAATTGGTCATTATTAAGCTTAGTAGAGGAGAAGAGAGGACTGGGAGACCAAGGCGACAGAAAGCCAATGTGATGAATTTATCTGTGGCTGATAAATATTGTGAAACACAGAAACTGCAGAAGATAAACAAAACTACATTTTTTAATTTAAAAAAAAAAAAAAAAAAAAAAAAAACTATTGTAAAACTGGTGTATCACCCACCCTTCTGAAAAAATATGAAAAACAATGATGGCTCCAAATATGTCTGTAAAGTTTGAGGGATATAGATAAAATGATTTTCGCAAGCGTGTTAACACTGCAAGCCTTGCCTGTTTAGGATCTTAAAGTGGTTGCCTTCTTTTTTAATATTGACAACCTATCCTCAGGATTGGGGAGAGTCGATTCCTGACACCCTTGCCAATCAGCTGTTTGAAGACACCGCAGCGCTCGTAGGACCACTGTGTTTTCTTCTCTGTTCTCTACCTGCTCGCTGTTGACATTGCTTTGTTGAGGTGGTGTAAATACAACGCTTCTGTCCCAGTCACTTCAATGGGACAGTTTCACCCTATTCACGTGAATTGGAAGGAGCCATCCAATTGAAATGAATGGGACATTGCTGCTGCAATGTTGACGGCAAGCAGGTAAACAGACAATAGAACACAGCGCTCAAACAAGTTGATTGGCGAAGGTGCCGGGAGTTGACCTCCTGCCAAACTGATATTGTTGACCTATCCTGAAGATAGGTCATGAATGTTATAAAAGTGGACAACCCCCTTAAGGACCGTGCAATATTTTAGTTATATCATTCTTGGATTCCAAGTCCCATAGCATTTTAATTTTCCCAGTTATGTACCTGTTTAAGGGCTTGTTTTGGAGTGAGTTTCATTATCCAGTACCACTATTTTGGGGTTCTATTACATTTAACATATTTTAAAGGAGACAAAATCTCAATAACAAAAAAATCAGCAATTCTGACACATGCATTTTTTCCCCTGCTATTTAGCATGCACTAAAAATAACAAGTTAACTATGGGTTGATATGAATGTGGCAATTTCAAACAATTAGGGAGAGATTTCTAAAACTGTTTTTTTTTTTTTAATGGCTTTATTGCCCATAGAAACCAATCTGATTCCACCTTTCATTTTGCAAAGGAGCTCTAAAAAAATCAATGATTGAATCTTATTGCAATGGGCAACTAAGCCAGTTTTTCCTATACACCATTTTTTAAATAAAAATTTACCCCTTATAGTTTTTTAAAATGTTTTTGTACTTTTGCACAGTAAATATGGTTTATGTCTTATGGGGGGAGAAGTCATATTTTGACCACTACATTCTGAGAGACATAACATATACAGAATTTTTATACCAAATTTTTTGGCCTTTGTGAAATTTATTGAATAATTGTTAGGGCTCATGTGCTGGCTGTGGCCATATTGTGACCCACAATACACAATTGCGGATCTGCAATACACGAGCACAGGCTATGTGCACCCCGCATCACGGATCGCAGACCTATTTACTTGAATGGGTCCACAATCATGGAGATGTGGTGCGGAAGGGAGGCACGGATCGTAACCCCACAGAAGCACTATGGAGTGCTTCCGTGGTGGTTCTCTCCGTGCCTTCGCACTGGTACGAACAGTCAGATGCGGATCGCGGACCCCATTGAAGTGAATGGGTCTGCAATATGCATGCAGAAGCCGCACGGTCGGTGCCTGTGCATTGCAGACCGCAATTTGCGGTCTGCAGCATGGGCCCGGCTGGCACACATTCGTGTGCATGAGGCCTTATAATTTTTTTTTTTTAAAGGAAGGTAGGGAAAAAGGCAATTTTATATTTTTTTCTTTTTTTGTTTTAAACTATGCATTGTGTGCTATAAATAATTCATTTACTTATTTCAACTTTATCTTTGTGGCGGTGTCCTATTTACTTACATTTTCTATAACTAAACTGATTTTTTTTTATGAAAAATGTTTTTTCTTTGGGAAGGGGAGGTTATTTTTTAAATTAGACTTTATTAAAGAGGTTGTCCACTCTTTTGATATTGACAGGTTATTCGCAATATATGCCATTAATACCTAATAGGCAGTAGGAGAACACTCCAATCAGAGCAGCACTGCAATAACTACTGTAGCTCTTTCCTAAACATGGATAGAGCTGTGTAGTACCAACATCTACCTCTGACACCAAAGCTACCCCCAAACAGCTGATTGTCAGGATGCAGATTGTAAGATTGCAGCGGATCAAAAATTGATAGCCTATCCTGACACCAATATAAAATTCATTTGCAACCCTTTCAAGTTTTATGTTATTCTTTTATTAAAGCTAACACTTGATCACATAGATAATGATTTGAAATACTTATTAACTAGTATTGAGCGAGCACCTCTGTGCTCGTATGCTCGGGTGCTCTGGCCGAGCACTAGGGGTTGCTCAAGTGCTCGGCCGAGCACGCGAGCATAATGTTAGTCAATGGGACTAAACCAGGCACCCCCCGCTCGGAAGAGGGGAGGGTGTCTGGTTAATAGAAAAAGGTCAGAATCGCGACTTCTCCTCTTTTACTCCTTTCACTCGTAAAAGTATGCTAATTAACTGAATGCGTATGCATTAGCATACAAATGCTTACGCATTGGTGTACAAAATGAATACGCATTAGCGTACAAATCAATATTACAGTGCGGGGAAGAGACTCGAGCATTGCGCTCGAGTACACTCGGTGTTCGGCCGAACACCGAGCAGACCCGAGCGTAGGCATGCTCGGCCGAACAGCGAGTTCGGCTGAGCATGCTCGCTCAACACTATTATTAACCCGAAGCATTATAAGATGTCAGGACTAATGCTGACACTCAACCTATTGGACCACACTGTTGGGCTGCGCATACAAGGCTGCTCTCCCTTTACCTAGGGGACCTGTTGTGGAGATAGGAGTGGGTCCCAGAGGTGGGACTTGCACCTATCTAACATAGATGGCATGACGTGGGACTACCTCTTTAAGTGCAACTCCTCTGAGTTTCTGTCAATGTTCCCTCCAGTTATAAAGCAAAGAGGTAAGGCCATGTCCAAGCTACAGTTTTGTTTTTTCCCAGTATGTGCTCTTTTGAATACAGCTGGTCAATAAAAATCTGCCCATCAAGCTTATTCATTTCTATTCCGTTTACTGTTTTTTTTTTCTTTTTTTTTCACTACTATACACAATGGCCCTGATTTATCACACCTTCACTCCAGAATTCTGTCTTCAAAAAGTCGCACGATAGGGCTTTTGCGACTTTTTTGCGCATTTTTTTGCGACTTTTTGCATGTGTACACAACTCACTCCAGTTTGTAATATGGGTGGAAAAGTGGGTGTGGTTAGCCATGTTAATGAGTTTCACTCCAGATTTATCATTGCGACTTTTTAAAAAAAGTCGCAAAATAGTCGCAATCTCACTCCAGGAGGAGGGTGGAGTAGGAAAAGTGGAGTAGCTTCTCTAGACAGAAGTGTTAGGTTTAAGGACAAGCCACATTTATCAAACAACCTGTGACGTTTGATAAATGTGGCAGAAAGTACTCCAACACAGACTGAAGCAAAACTGACTTCAAATATTTTCCTAATGATAAATTCCCCCCATATGTACAATATTTACAGTCCCGTCCTAGAAGTATTCTGTTATTTCTACGACCTTTTTCAGATGTGCTTATTCATGGGTACAACAGACTGCACATGTACAACACACTGACCCATTAGAGACAATGATTCAATTCACACTCATGTTTTTCAATATGGATTGTTTTTCCATGCTGTCAAACTTAGGCTCCATTCACACGTCCTGTTTTTCTTTCCTGATTCGATCCTGATCTGGATCCATTCATTTCAATAGGTCCTTAAAAAATCAGGATCAAATCAGGAAAGAAAAACAGGACGTGTGAATGGAGCCTTACAGTGTGCATTATTCTTGTCTGTTTTCCATCCAGGACTCTTCAATTAAGTATGAGGTATTTAACCCCTTCGCGACCAGCGCCGTACATGTACGGCGCTGGGGCGATGCGGGCACATGGCGCCCGCTCGCGGGTGCGGCGGGCGTCATGGCCGGCAAGTCTCTGCTGTTTCTAACAGCAGAGACTTGCCGCTACTTACCGCCATCGGCGGCGTCTTCCGGGGTGACTAGATGCCGTGATCACACGTGATCACGGCATCTAGTTGCGTCTAAACGCTTCCGGGTGGTGTACAGACACCCCGTGTGGCCAATCGGGGTGTCTGTACACCATATGAAAACTGTAATCCTCGCTGGTGAGGATTACAGTTTTCAAAGTGCAATTCTTATTCTGGCCACTAGATGGCAGGCCAGGATAAGAAATGAGCAATTGATGGATTTCTGAGTCTATAAAACCCAGAATTGCTCATAAAGAAAAAAAAAAAGCCACAATTTATAAGCCCATATTTGAGCTTTCTAATAGTAAAAAAAAAATTAAAAAAAAATGTTAAAAAATATATAAAAAATAAAAAAGATGTAAAAGTTCAAATCACCCCCCTTTCCGTATAAGTAAAAAATAAATACCTAAATAACAATAAATATAGACATCATGGGTATCACCGTGACCGAAAACGCCCGTACTTTTAAAATATAAAAAAAAATTCCAATACGGCGAATTGTGTGGCGGAAAAAAGCGTCCAAATGGCGATTTGCCGTTTTTTGTCGCTTTTTTTTTCTAAAAAAAATTAAATAAAAAGTGATCAAAAAGTCATACACACCCCAGAATGGTATCAATAAAAACTTCAGATCGTCCCGCAAAAAATGAGCCCCCATACAGCTCTGTACACATAAATACCAAAAAGTTATAGGGGTCAAGATTTGACAAGGAAAAAAAAAAAAAAAAAGGGCAACTTTCTAATTATTTTATCACTATGAAAACGCAGGAAAAACTATACATATTAGGTATTGCCGGATTCGTACTGACCAGTAGAATGAAAGTAACGGATCAGTTTTAATGCACATCGAACGCTGTAAATAAGAAACCCGTAGAACTGTAGCGGAATAGCGTTTTCTTTGCAATTTCACCCGGTTTGGAATTTTTTTCCCGCTTCCCACTACACCGTATGCAATATTAAATGGTGGCGTTGGAAAGTACAACTTGTCCCGCAAAAAACAAGCCCTCATACAGCTATGTGAACAGAAAAATAAAAGAGTTATGGCTGTTTGAAGGCAGGGAGCGCAAAACGAAAATGCAGAACCGAAAAAAGCTCCGGGCGCGAAGGGGTTAATAAAGTAGGTATGGAAAAATAGATTCCTTTGGAATACAGAGATCAACATTGATTGACATACCATACGTCCATTTTTTAAATTATTTTATTATTATTATTTTTTGTTGATGCAATTCAGAACAGAGTAAATAAAATTTTAAAAATGCATTAATTAAGCAAACACATAATGCACATGCGTACATACATTCATTTACATACTAATTCACAGTGTTTGTTCACTCACACAAGACCGAAACAGATTTTACTCTCTAATGACTTCATATCGAATAACAAATAACAGTGTATATTTAATTATTCCCAGTCCTTTAAACCAACAAACTTTCAAGTGGAGATAAATGAATTTAAGTCAGCTTAGCAGCAAGATCGTAGCTACAAGCAAGCCAGCTGGTGGCGTTCAGAGCTTTAAACTTACAATATATTGCAGGAGGCTGCTGAATGAGAACTTGAGATATTGTTCATAATGTTTTTTTATTGTACTTGGTTGACAGATTTTACAGAAGCAGATTGCGTAATTAATTTGGACATAGATCTTTTTTCTTTGCGGCATTCTATTTCAGCTTTTGATTTAGGGTCAAAACAAATGAACTAGACTCACACATATGCCACAGAGATTTCCAGTAATGAAATGCAGCATCTTTTTGATATTATGCCACTTCATAGAAATTGGCAGGACACAACAGAAAGCAGTCTATGTGTACAGTAGGCATTGGCAATATAACAATACAATTAAAAGCATGATACAAACTAAAAAAAAAATTATTATTAGCCATTTTAAAGCTATGTTACAAAATAAAATCTTTGTAGTACTGTTTAATACATTATTTTGGTTCAATAAACTCCCTTTTAAGACTGTTCTGCTCAAATATGTATTTTCTCTTTATAATCACGGCTGCAATGTGACCAATTTCTGGGTAACACTGACATGGAAAAGGAATTTCAGTAAACAACAAACTAAGCTGTAGAAACCAGTGTCAGGCAGCTGCTGCCAAGGCCAATAAGATAATGAATTGCATGAAAAGGGGCATAGATGCCCGTGATGAGAACATAGTCCTGTCACTTTACAAATCACTAGTCAAACCTCCCATGGAGTACTGTGCACAGTTCTGGGCTCCTGTGAACAAGACAGATATAGCAGAGCTAGAGAGGATTCAGAGGAGGGCAACTAAAGTAATAATAGGAATGGGTGGACTACAGTACCCAGAAAGATGATCAAAATTAGGGTTATTTACTTTAGAAAAAAGACAACTGAGGGGAGATCTAATAACTATATGTAAATATATCAGGGGTCAGTACAGAGATCTCTCCCATGATATATTTATCCCCAGGACTGTGACTGTGATGAGGGGATATCCTCTGCATCTGGAAAAAAGAAGGTTTGTACATAAACATAGAAGAGGATTCTTTATGGTAAGAGCAGTGAGACTATGGAACTCTCTACCTGAAGAGGTGGTGATGGTGAGTTCACTAAAAGAGTTCAAGACTTCAAGACTGGCCTGGATGTATTTCTGGAGTGTAATAATGTTACATGCTATAGCTACTAGAGATGGGTTGTTGATCCAGGGAGTTATTCTGATTGCCTGATTGGATTCGGGAATTATTTTTTTCCATCTAACGTGAGGAAAATTGGCTTCTACCTCACAGTTTTTTTTTTTTTTTTTGCTTTTTGCTTTCTTCTGGATCAACATGAAGGATAACAGGCTGAATTAGATGGAAAGATGTCTTTTCAGCATTATAAACTATGTTACTATGCAATATTTATTCTGTCATCTTTAAAATCAGCCACATGCAGATAAATACAGACAGGACAGTGTTCAGGTACGTTTTCTTGTCATTTGGCCTTTTTCAGACCAACTAAAAAAGAAACTTTGGTATGAAACTATTCTATGGTGATATAATTGCCTAAAAACTTGTGTGTATCTTCAAAAACTATATAGTTGATTACATTTAGGAGTGTTCAGATGTTTATCTACATGTGTGACTAGTTTTCTAGTTTTGAAACCTATCACTCGAACCAGCACCTGGTATCTGGAGAGCCAAATACCAAAGCATGAAATTATTAAATATGCTGTGCAAAGCAGTAATCAAAGCAAAAGGTGGCTACTTTTAAGAACCTAGAATATAAGACATATTTTCAGTTGTTTCACACTTTTTTGTTAAAGGGGTTGTCTCACGAAAAATATTCTACAGTTTTCAAACCAGCACCTGGATCTGAATACTTTTGTAATTGCATGTCATTAAAAATTTTGTATAGCTACTGAGTTATTCAGTAACATGTATCTGTATAGGACCACTTAATTTCTTATTTCTTTGACCTATTCACTGAGCAGGCCGCACATGCTCAGTTTCAACTTTTAACTGCCTACTGAGCTGTGATAGGCAGAGCTGAGACACGCCTCCTTAGCTACAGCAGAAAAGACACTCCCCTTGAGCTGTCAGCTTGATATAAATCTAGCAGATCAATGAATGGGGAGATCTCTGGGTCCATGTGAGGTACATGGCTGGTTCTAGCTTTGTTAGAAAGGTATTGTCATGGACTATATGATGTCTGATTTTCATTTTTTACATTATTCGTGGGATAACCCCTTTAAGTATATAATTCCACGTGTTAATTAATAGTTTTGATGCCTTCAGTGTAAATCTACAATTTTCATAGTCATGAAAATACAGAAAACTCTTTGAATGAGGTGTGTCCAAACCTTTGGTCTGTTCTGTATATATATATATATATATATATATATATATATATATATATATATATATATATATTACCCTATTACTGGGTCTGATTCTTTAAGTTGAATATAATAAATGAGGCACAAGAGTGAGATTATAAATAGGGATGAGCAAACCCATGGAAGTTCAGGCTGAACTTCAGATCAAAGTTTGGCCATGGGAGCCAAACCTTACCTGAAATTCACCCCATACCCGGACCCCATTAAAGTCAATTTCAAACTTCACTTTACTATTTTCCATTATAACGGAAAATAATAGCATTCTTAAGACAGGATGCTAAATAAAATGGTCATTGAGGGGTTAGAAATAATAAAGTGGTGAGTGTGGTGACGTCATCACAGTTCCTTTTGCAGGTCCTGCAGAAAGAAGAGGATACCGGCTGCGCGATCAAGTGGATGAGGTGAGTTTTTTTTAAATCATTTTTAACCCCTCAATGGCTATTTTATTTAGCATTCTGTCTTATGAATACTATTGTTTTCAGTTATAACCATGTTATAATGGAAAATAATTAAATCACCGAACACTGAACCCGAACTTCAGTAGAGAAGTCCAGATTTGGGTCCGGGTACCCGAAGCCGCAACGTTCGGTAAAAACCCCAACTTTGCAGTTCAGGTTCGCTCAACCCTAATTATAAAACATAGGTATATTGTAAATTGTGGAAATATTGATATTACAATTAGTATTATTGATGAGGTATTGTTGGACAAAAATTAAATAAGTATTATAAACAGAGAGATTTGTACAGAATTATAGTTACAATTACTTACACTATAAAACTAAATTATAATGTGACTCCCAAGACCATTTGTATGGTCTTGGGAGTATATAATAACCATAAATAGGTCTGTTTAGGTCTCTCAACCATTCCTTTATCTGGCCCTCTCAATTTCCAGCTTCTATATTACTTCTTCTCTGTCTGTGCTCTCTTTTGTTCTTCTTTTTATTCTCTCTTCTTCCTTCTTGACTCTTTTCCTCCTTCCTTCCTTCCTCCTTTAGTTATCAAATCTTGACCTTTTGTACACTTAACAGCCAGTTCTAGTACCTGCTAGAATATGACATATGAATATCTGATTGGTTGCTCCCTATGGTTTTCTAGCAATTTCTGCTTCTATGTTACTTCTCTGTCTATGCCCTCTTCTGTTCTTCTCTTTCTTCTCTCTTCTTCTTCCTTGTCTCTCTTCCTACTTCCTTCCACCTTTGGTTCTCAAATCTCGACCTTTTATATGCTTAACAGCCAGTTCTAGTACCTTCTAGAATATGGCTTGGACATATCTGATTGGTTGTTCCCTATGGTTTTCTAGGTTAACTCTTTTCTGGTTAACTCTTGAAGATTGATAGAAGCAGTTGGAATGTCCAGCATTCCTTCCCAACTAGCCACTGTACCACCTACTTACAACTATTTGTTGCCTTTGATATGCTGATGGTCCTTTGTCCAGATAGACAGTACCTGCTCATACTGGCTTTGAGAGGACAAGTATAGGCACTAATTAAAAGAAAGTTGGTAAAAACCTTACATAAATACAGGATACCAATGCAATATATGGCTTAAATAATTTTTTCAAAAAATTCCCAAAAATATGTATTTATTACAATGTCTTTTTGGACATTTGACTATATTACAAGCCTTTTCCTCTTGACTGAAATTCACCTTTTTTTCTTTTTAAGTTTGTACTGGAGGTGTGGCTACTCCATTTGGTCATGCACTCCTGACTAGCCCCGTCTGCCCCATAGGCTGATTTTAATTAGTGTAACTGTAAAGCCGAGTGGACTCGGCATGCATGTTGGTACCTGCATCCCTGTATTAGTGGAGGCCTTAGAAGCACCATAAATGGCAAAAGGCAGAGGGGACCCAGCATTCATGTGGAACCAAACACCCCCTGATTATACGGAAGCCAAGGTTGGCACATAACAGGTAGGAAATAGTGTTAGGTTCCCGTCCTACAGAGATCACCTTGACGATTTGGTGGACGAGCCCAGATAATTTTGTACAAAAGATATTTGCCAAGAATCTCTAATTTACTAAACAAGCATAGCATTAGCTCCAGAATACCTCATATCTCTATGGCATGTTGTGCTTTATCTGGTTGGCAGTGTGCCGTTGCATTGTATGTATTTTCCTTTCCTTGTGCATTTAGCCATAGCAATGGGCACCTGCGCACTGGGATGTGCTGACTGAAATCCCCTTTTTTTTCTTTGTAAGTTTGTACTGGAGGTGTGGCTACTCCATTTGGTCATGCACTCCTGACTAGCCCCGCCTGCTCCATAGGCTGATTTTAATTAGTGCAACTATAAAGCAGAGTGGACTCGGCATGCATGTTGGTACCTGCATCCCTGTATTAGTGGAGGCCTTTGAAGCACCATAAATGGCAAAAGGCAGGGGGGACCCAGCATGCATGTGGAACCAAACACCCCTTGATTATACAGAAGCCAAGGTTGGCACATAACAGGTAGGTAATAGTGTTAGGTTCCCGTCCTACAGAGATCACCTTGACGATTTGGTGGACGGGCCCAGATAATTTTGTACAAAAGATATTTGCCAAGAATCTCTAATTTACTAAACAAGCATAGCATTAGCTTCAGTATACCTCATATCTCTATGACATTTTGTGCTTTATCTGGTTGGCAGTGTGCCGTTGCATTGTATGTATTTTCTTTTCCTCTTTTCCCTAACTAATAATAGAATAATTGCAATGGAAGTAGTAATAGTAGTAGCAGTAGCAGTGGAAACCAAGGCTTGTTCTGCCTGAGAGCGGACAAACCAGGAGCAAGTCCAGAAGCTCCTATTTACAGTATACAAAATAAAGACACGTTTCACCAGCTCTATAATGTTTAATCTAAAAATAAGGAAGAGGCAAACTCACTGAAAAAGTGGTCTGAAAAGGCAGAAAATGCTCAAAACCCCATATGCTGTTACGCATTTCTAATTGGGGGAGCAGATCCTGCACATGTGATCCATTGCTAACAGCAATCCCCAGCAAAATTGCATACAATGGAGAGTGCCTGCAGCGGACCATGTGTACCACAAAAACATCCTGCACAGGACAACCAAATGTGTGGATGTGGCTAACTATACAAAACAAAAATTCACAGAAAATGGTGCACTACAATGGTAAATGCAATTGACAATATACTGTATGGCTAAACCCTCACACTGATATTAAAATGAGACTTTTGCCAACATATTCTTATATCAAGAACATACCGGAGTGAACGCACCCCATCAAGGTATCTCAAGTGGAGCAGGACCTAACTCTAACCTACTTATGCTGTATGGGCCTTTGCACATAGGAGCATAAAGTCCGACACACAGCAATCAACTACCAGTTACCATCAGCGTAAAATCACACATACAATGGGTGGGGAGAGGACGCTGTGAGTCTCACCTATCACTCATGTGATGGGGTGCACATTCTCCACTATGTTCTTGATATAAGAATATATTGGCAAAAGTCTCATTTTAATATCAGTGTGAGGGTTTAGCCATATATTATCAATTGCATTTACCGTTGTAGTGCACCATTTTCTCTAAATTTTTGTTTTATATAGTTAGCCACATCCGCACATTTGGTTGTCCTGTGTAGGATGTTTTTGTGGTACATGTGGTCCGGTGCTGGCACTCTCCATTGTATGCAATTTTACTGGGGATTGCTGTTAGCAACAGATCACATGTGCAGGATCTGCTCCCCTGATTAGAAATGTACAACAGCATTTGGGGTTTTGAGCATTTTCTGCCTTTTAAGACTACTTTTTTTCAGTGAGTTTGTTTGTGTCAATTGCATTTACCATTGTAGTGAACCATTTTCTGTGAATTTTTAAAAATAAGGAAGATGCTTCAGAGACTTACCACTATCTCAAAGGGAAAATAGGATAGAGAGGTCTCTTATCCCCTCCTGTATCTCCTCAATTATTCCATACATACCACACACTGGTTGAGTGCAGATATCTCTCACCACAATCAATGCTGCACACACTTGTGGACGGTCATAGCTCTCAGCTGAGCCAGATGGAATAAATGGCTCCTGAGTAGAGATGAGCGAGTACTAAAATGCTCGGGTGCTCGTTATTCGAGACGAATTTTTCCCGATACTCGGGTGCTCGTTTCGAGTAACGAACCCAATTGAAGTCAATGGGAGACTCGAGCATTTTTGCGGGGGACCAAAGCTCTTCACAGGGAAGTTTGCCTGAAAACCTGGAAACCTCAGAAAATGATGGAAACACCACGGAAATGGACAGGAAACAGCAGGGGCAGCATGCATGGATGCCTCTGAGGCTGCTTAATCCCACCATTACCCCAAATCCTCAGGCAACAGCCTGGTGGTGACCCTCATGGCAATTGTGCTCACCCAGACCAAGAAAGGCGAGGCAAATACCCATCACATGTTAGGGAAGCACCCAACTAGGTGCAACGAAGGTCCATCACCGCCTGCAGGTGACACCACTGCTCATGCTGGCACTGCAGCTGAAATCAAGTTTAGTATCTGTGCTGTGCCTGCTGGTGGTATAGTGGTGAGCATAGCTACTTCCCAAGCAGTTGATCTGGGTTCCATTCCCGTCTATTGCAGGTGGCAATTCAGAATCAGTACAATATCTAATACGTCCCCCTACCCGGGTAAATTGTTTGGAGAGAGGGCCTGTAGGTGGGGGGGAAGGAGGTTTCGGTGGAAGAGCCAGAGGAGTGCCCCCTGGGCTAGCGTGTGTGGTGGTGACAACAGCCGGAATGCATTTAGAAATGCTCTAGCATCAGCCGGTGCAGTATCGATTCTTCTCAGTTTAATACCGTATACGTCCCCTATCTTGGGACCCTATATTTAATGGATATTTCGAACACGGAAAAGGGAAAAAGAGCTTGCTCTGGCCAGGGGAGTGTCTTTCCCACTGCAGCTAAGGGGACGTGTCCATGCTCTGCCTATCACAGGTCAGGAGGCAGATAAAAGAAGAACAAAAACAAGCATGAGTGCAACTTCGGATACGTCCCCTATCCGGCTAAATTGTTTGTAGAGTGGGCCTGTAGGTGGGGGGGGGCAGGGTGGGGCAAGGAGGTTTCGCTGGAAGAGCCAGAGGAGTGCCCCCTGGGCTAGCGTGTGTGGTGGTGACAACAGCCAGAATGGATTTTTGAAAACTGCTGCATCAAGCGGTACAGTCGTAAATTATGAACTTGATCAAGTGTAGCATGTGTTCTCTGTATTCTTCTCAGTTTAATACCGTATATGGCAGCTATCCGGAAAAATAGTTTGGAGAGAGAGAAAGATAGGAAAAAGACGTCAATTGTTTGGAGAGTGGGCCTGTAGGTGGGGGGGCAGGGTGAGTCAAGGAGGTTTCGGTGGAAGAGCCAGAGGAGTGCCCCCTGGGCTAGCGTGTGTGTTGGTGACAACAGCCGGATGTATTTAGAATGACGACGCAGGACCCCAACTTAAAAATTTAGCATCAACCGGTACAGTCGTAAATTATGAGATTGATCAAGTGTGGCATGACTTTTTAGATGGAGATTGCATGTGGTCACGTACTCCCTGGAACCCCATAGTCACCCCTTCTCTGATGTGCTAGCCCAGAACATTCTCTGCCCCAATTCGCAAGACCTTTTGCTGTTTCCGTGTGCTGACAGTGTGGATTTACCAGTGTTGTCTGAAGAGGTGGTGGATAATGGCGAGACACAGGTGTCGGGGGGGTGAGGTAGTTGTATGGGAAGCAAGTTACAGAGGGGACTCCTTGGGGGGGAATTTCTCATGATGGGACAGATTCAACTTGGGTGGATCAGGCACATTAACAGATGAATTTTTTGGGGGGTTTATTTAACTTTTATTTAGCAAAAATAACCACAGAGATATTTATTCGTTATCTTCTCTGCGCAGTCTGGCGTTGGGGTTCCTCACTTTGATGGCGAGCTGTGCCGCTCTCTCCACAATGGTCTGTAGCTTCTTAGATGGAGACTTTGTCAGCGATTTCAGTACAGAAGGACTTGTTGTTCATCCACAGAACCTCGTCCTCCATGACATTGTGGACAAGGAATTTGCGGGTGGACCAGGAATTTGCGGAACCCTGTGAGCAGCATGTGTTTGGTCTTCTACCTGCTACCGTATCCAATGTTGGGCAATATAGATTCGCAAGTAATATTATTTTTCACAACAATCCCAAAAATAAAAATGTATGCAGTATGCGCAAATAAAACTTGGAACTGGAATTGGAGAGAGGGCCTGTAGGTGGACCTCTGGAAAAATTGTTGGAATAGAGGTCCTGTAGGTGGACCTCTGGAAAAATTGTTGGAATAGAGGGCCTGTAGGTGGACCTCTGGAAAAATTGTTGGAATAGAGGTCCTGTAGGTGGACCTCTGGAAAAATTGTTGGAATAGAGGGCCTGTAGGTGGACCTCTGGAAGAATTGTTTGAATAGAGGGCCTGTAGGTGGACCTCTGGAAAAATTGTTGGAATAGAGGGCCTGTAGGTGGACCTCTGGAAACATTTTTGGAATAGAGGGCCTGTAGGTGGACCTCTGGAAAAATTGTTGGAATAGAGGGCCTGTAGGGGGGCCCTCCTGAAAAATTGTTTAAAGAGAGGGCCTGTAGGGGGCCCTCCTGAAAAATTGTGCTAAAAGAGTGCCAGTTGGGTCAGCATTAGGCAAAGACGATATGGAGGAGGAGGAGGAGTAGGAGGAGGAGTAGAGAGGAGGAATCGGATACATAAGTTATTTAAATCTTTAGCTGCTTTCCCCCGGAGGAGATTTGAATTCCGGTGAAATCCAGGCTTTGTTCATTTTAATAAGCGTCAGCCTGTCAGCGCTGTTAGTTGACAGGCGTGTACGCTTATCGGTGATGACGCCACCAGCTGCACTGAATACCCGCTCTGACAGAACGCTAGCGGCAGGGCAGGCCAGCACCTCTAAGGTGTACAGCGCCAGTTCAGGCCACGTGTCCAGCTTTGAAACCCAGTAGTTGTATGGAGCAGAGTGATCGGTCCAGACGTTGGTATGGTCAGCTAGGTACTCCCTCACCATCTTTCTGTACAGCTCCCCCCTACTCTGCCTAGACTGGGGACAGGTGACAGTTTCTTGCTGGGGTGACATAAAACTGGCAAAGGCCTTGGAGAGCATTCCCCTGCCAGTGCTGGACAAGCTGCCTGCTCGCCTCCTCTCCCCCGCTACTTGGCCCACAGAACCATGCCCTCTGCCGCTAGTGGCGTCAGATGGGAAGAATTGTTTCAGCTTGTGCACCAGGGCCTGTTGATACCTATTCACTCTCATACTCCTTTCCTCTGCAGGGATGAGAGTTGAAAGGTTCTGCTTCTACCGTGGGTCCAGGAGAGTGAACACCCAGTAATCGGTGTTTGAAAAAATTCTTCTAACGCGAGGGTCACGGGATAGGCAGCCTAACATGAAGTCTGCCATGTGCGCCAGAGTCCCAACATGCAAGAATTCACTCTCCTCACTGACCTGACTCTCCATTTCCTCCTCCTCCTCCTCCTCCAAGTCCTCCTCTTCAGCCCATACACGCTCAAGAGTTAAGGACTGAGCACTGGTACCCTCTACTGTCTCGCCGACATTCTCCTCCTCTATCTCCTCATCCTCATCCCCCTCCTCCGATACGCGCTGAGAAAAAGACCGGAGGGTGCTCTGGCTATCAAGCGACGTATCTTCCTCCACCGTCTCTTGTGACAAGCGCAAAGCATCCGACTTCATGCTGAGCAGTGATTTTTTCAACAGGCAAAGCAGCGGGATGGTGAGGCTGATAATGGCGGCATCGCCGCTGACCATCAGTGTTGACTCCTCAAAGTTGCTCGACACCTGGCAGATATCAGACATCCACATCCACTCCTCATTGTACACTTGAGGAATCTGAGAGAACTGACTACCAGTTCTGGTGGAAGATGACATCTGGCAAACTACAATCGCTCTGCGCTGCTGGTAAACTCTGGATAAGATGTTTAATGTGGAATTCCATCTCGTGGGCACGTCGCACAACAGTCGGTGAGCGGGCAGTTGTAGGCGGCTCTGCGCTGCCCTGAGAGTGGCAGCATCTGTGCTCGACTTGCGGAAATGCGCACAGATGCGGCGCACCTTGGTGAGCAATTCAGACAGATTGGGGTATGTCTTGAGGAACCGCTGAACTATAAGATTGAACACGTGGGCCAGGCATGGCACATGTGTCAGTCTGCCGAGTTGCAGAGCCGCCACCAGGTTACGCCCGTTGTCACACACAACCATGCCTGGCTTGAGGTTCAGCGGTGCCAGCCACACATCGGTCTGCGCCGTGATGCCCTGTAACAGCTCTTGGGCGGTGTGCCTTTTGTCACCTAAGCTCAGCAGTTTGAGCACCGCCTGCTGGCGCTTACCCACGGCACTGCTGCTGCGCCTAGAGCTACCGACTGAAGGCGCCGTGCCAACGGATGGTAATTCGGTGGAGGAGGAGGGGTCGGAGGAGGAGGAGG
>ONZH01014398.1:0-48052 GCA_900303285.1 Rhinella marina
CAAGCCAAACTAGACAAAAAAGAAGATGAAATTCTGCACCCCTTAAAATCACGTTGCCTATGACAACCACAGATGGCATAGGCAAGGGGAAAGCAAATAGACCCACCCCTAATTGTCATTGTGTGTGTGTGTGAGATGTGGTCAGACATGTCTTCTTTAAAATGTAAAAACAACAACTCAAACACATGCAGAAGCCTTAAAATGCCCAAATTGTTGGCGCTAGAGATGTCAGTGACCCGACCTGGCCCAGTGTCATGTCTAGCAGGTAAAGCAGTGGGGATGTTGGAGGGATGCGTAGGACCGCAAAAGGCAGGAAGAGGCCGTGGGCTGGCCAGAGGCTCATGGAAAATTTTGTGGAGGCCCAAGAGGTGAGACGTCTTAAAAATTGTGTGGAGGCTAAAGAGGTGAGACTTCTTAAAAATTATTGGAGGCCCAAGAGCTGAAACTCTTAAAAATTATGTGGAGGCCCAAGAGGTGAGACCTTTAAAAATTATGTGGAGGCCCAAGAGGTGAGACCTCTTAAACATTTTGTGGAGGCCCAAGAGGTGAGACCTCTTAAAAATTATGTGGAGGCCCAAGAGGTGAGACCTGTTAAAAATTGTGTGGAGGCTAAAGAGTGAGACCTCTTAAAAATTGTTTGTAGGCCCAAGAGGTGAGACCTGTTAAAGATTTTGTGGAGGCCCAAGAGGTGAGACCTTTTAAAAATTTTGTGGAGGCCCAAGAGGTGAGACCTCTTTAAAGATTTTGTGGAGGCCCAAGAGGTGAGACCTTTAAAATTTTGTGGAGGCCCAAGAGGTGAGACCTCTTAAAATTATGTGGAGGCCCAAGAGGTGAGACCTGTTAAAAATTTGTGGAGGCCCAAGAGGTGAGACCTCTTAAAATTTTGTGGAGGCCAAGAGGTGAGACCTCTTTAAAATTTTGTGGAGGCCCAAGAGGTGAGACCTCTTAAAATTTGTGGAGGCCCAAGAGGTGAGACCTCTTAAAAATTTTTGTGGAGGCCCAAGAGGTGAGACCTCTTAAAATTTTGTGGAGGCCCAAGAGGTGAGACCTCTTAAAAATTTTGTGGAGGCCCAAGAGGTGAGACCTCTTTAAAATTATGTGGAGGCCCAAGAGGTGAGACCTCTTAAAATTTGTGGAGCCCAAGAGGTGAGACCTGTTAAAAATTTTGTGGAGGCCCAAGAGGTGAGACCTCTTAAAAATTTTGTGGAGGCCCAAGAGGTGAGACCTTTAAATTTTGGAGGCCCAAGAGGTGAGACCTCTTAAAAATTTTGTGGAGGCCAAGAGGTGAGACCTCTTAAACATTTTGTGGAGGCCCAAGAGGTGAGACCTCTTAAAAATTTTGTGGAGGCCCAAGAGGTGAGACCTCTTAAAAAATTTTGTGGAGGCCCAAGAGGTGAGACCTCTTAAAAATTTTGTGGAGGCCCAAGAGGTGAGACCTCTTAAAGATTTTGTGGAGGCCCAAGAGGTGAGACCTCTTAAAATTTTGTGGAGGCCCAAGAGGTGAGACCTCTTAAAGATTTTGTGGAGGCCCAAGAGGTGAGACCTCTTAAAGATTTTGTGGAGGCCCAAGAGGTGAGACCTCTTAAAATTATGTGGAGGCCCAAGAGGTGAGACCTCTTAAAGATTTTGTGGAGGCCCAAGAGGTGAGACCTCTTAAACATTTTGTGGAGGCCCAAGAGGTGAGACCTCTTAAAGATTTTGTGGAGGCCAAGAGGTGAGACCTCTTAAAGATTTTGTGGAGGCCCAAGAGGTGAGACCTCTTTAAAAATTATGTGGAGGCCCAAGAGGTGAGACCTCTTAAAGATTTTGTGGAGGCCCAAGAGGTGAGACCTCTTAAAAATTATGTGGAGGCCCAAGAGGTGAGACCTCTTAAAGATTTTGTGGAGGCCCAAGAGGTGAGACCTCTTAAAATTTTGTGGAGGCCCAAGAGGTGAGACCTCTTAAAAATTTTGTGGAGGCCCAAGAGGTGAGACCTCTTTAAAATTATGTGGAGGCCCAAAGGTGAGACCTGTTAAAAATTATGTGGAGGCCCAAGAGGTGAGACCTCTTAAAATTTTGTGGAGGCCCAAGAGGTGAGACCTCTTAAAAATTTTGTGGAGGCCCAAGAGGTGAGACCTCTTAAACATTTTGTGGAGGCCCAAGAGGTGAGACCTCTTAAACATTTTGTGGAGGCCCAAGAGGTGAGACCTCTTAAAAATTATGTGGAGGCCCAAGAGGTGAGACCTGTTAAAAATTATGTGGAGGCCCAAGAGGTGAGACCTCTTAAAAATTATGTGGAGGCCCAAGAGGTGAGACCTCTTAAACATTTTGTGGAGGCCCAAGAGGTGAGACCTCTTAAAATTTGTGGAGGCCCAAGAGGTGAGACCTGTTAAACATTTTGTGGAGGCCCAAGAGGTGAGACCTCTTAAAAATTATGTGGAGGCCCAAGAGGTGAGACCTCTTAAAAATTATGTGGAGGCCCAAGAGGTGAGACCTCTTAAAAATTTTGTGGAGGCCCAAGAGGTGAGACCTCTTAAATTTTTGTGGAGGCCCAAGAGGTGAGACCTGTTAAAAAATTATGTTGGAGGCCCAAGAGGTGAGACCTCTTAAAAATTATGTGGAGGCCCAAGAGGTGAGACCTGTTAAACATTTTGTGGAGGCCCAAGAGGTGAGACCTCTTAAACATTTTGTGGAGGCCCAAGAGGTGAGACCTGTTAAACATTTTGTGGAGGCCCAAGAGGTGAGACCTCTTAAAAATTATGTGGAGGCCCAAGAGGTGAGACCTGTTAAAAATTATGTGGAGGCCCAAGAGGTGAGACCTGTTAAAAATTATGTGGAGGCCCAAGAGGTGAGACCTCTTAAAAATTATGTGGAGGCCCAAGAGGTGAGACCTCTTAAACATTTTGTGCCCAAGAGGTGAGACCTCTTAAAAATTATGTGGAGGCCCAAGAGGTGAGACCTGTTAAAAAATTATGTGGAGGCCCAAGAGGTGAGACCTCTTAAACATTTTGTGGAGGCCCAAGAGGTGAGCCATAAATATATAAATTTTTCTTATTTACGGAGCAATTCTACGGCGGTTAAGGAGGAGGAGGAGGAGGTGGAGGAGGAAATGGCACTTCATACAGATGGCACTTTACTTTTGGCTGCTTTCCACGGTTGGAGAAGCAAAGTCCGGGTCAATCCACTTGCTGTTCATTTTGATTAGCGTCAGCCTGTCCGCACTGTCGGTTGACAGGCGGCTGCGCTTATCGGTTATAATGCCCCCGGCTGCGCTGAACACCCTTTCTGATAGCACGCTGGCGGCAGGGCAGGCAAGCACCTCCAAGGCGTACAGGGACAGTTCCAGCCACGTGTCCAACTTGGAGACGCAGTAAGTGTAGGACGCCGAGGGATCGGGGAGGACAGGGGTACGGTCTGCCAGGTACTCCCGCAACATCCGCCGATACTTGTCCCTCCTGCTGATAGCGGGCCCCGCAGTGATGGAAGTTGCACGAGGGGGTGCCATGAACGTGTCCCACACCTTGGAGAGTGTTCCCCTGGTGGCTGTGGGCCTGATGGATGTTGTGGGACTCTGGGAGACCCTCTCCTCTCTGCCGCCAGCGATGGTGGGTGGGAAAATCTCCATCATGTTCTGCACGAGTTCCTCTGGTATTCCAGCAATCGATTCGTCCTCTCCTCTACCGGAATAAAAGAGGAGACGTTATCTTATACCGGGGGTCCAGGAGTGCGAAGACCCAGTACAGTTTGTTCTCCACTATCCGGACAACACTTTGTGTCCCGGGAAAAGCAGCCCAGCATGAAGTCAGCCATGTGTGCCAGACTCTGAATAGGCATGACCTCACTGCCCCCACCAGAAGGATCACTTGCCATTTCCTCCTCTTCCTCTTCCGCCTCCTCTCCGCCCCATCCGCGCTGAACCAATGGGACGCACCACAGCCTGACTGCTACCCTCGCCGCCAGCATCCTCCTCCTCTTCCACAGCCACCTCCACGTCGTCCTCCTCCTCATCCTCCTCCTCCTGGCAACTGCCACCGTGAAGCAGACAAAAGTGTGGTCTGACTGTGTAGCTCCGTTGCGTCTCCTCCTACCCCCGTCTCCTCTGCGTGCAATGCGTTCTCCCTATTGCGATGAGGGATTCTTTAAGGACGCCTAGGAGCGGGATGGTTACGCTCACTATAGCGTCCTCGCTGCTGACCTTCTTGGTGGACTCCTCAAAGATACGCAGTACATCGCATATGTCTGCCATCCATGGCCACTCGTGTGGTTGGCAAACTGAGGGAGCTGAGTTGGAGGCACGCGTGGATTCATAATCTGGTACTCCATCAATGCTCTCTGCTGCTCACACACCCTGGCCAACATGGAATAGGTGGAATTCCAGCGAGTGGGCAGGTCGCACAACAGCCGATGTTCAGGCAAATGGAGGCGTTGCTGGAGTTTTTTAAGCTAGCAGCAGCTACAGTTGACTTACGAAAGTGAGCGCACAAGCGCCGCACTTTCACCAGTAGCTCTGCCAGGTTGGGGTAAGTCTTTAGAAATTTTGGACTACCAGATTAAAAACGTGGGCCAGGCATGGTACGTGATTGAGTTCGGCAAGCTCCAGAGCCGCCACCAGGTTACGGCCGTTATCGCACACGACCATGCCTGGTCCTAGCTGCAGCGGCGACAGCCACATCTCCGTCTGCTGCAATATGGCGTCCCTCACCTCTGGGGCGCTGTGCTTCCTGTCGCCCAAGCTGATGAGCTTTAGCACCGCCTGCTGACGTCTCCCCGCGCCAGTGCTGCAACGCTTCCAGCTAGCGGCTGAGGGAGATGTTAAGGCACAGGAGGAGGAGGAGGAGGGGGGTTTATCAGAACCCATGCTGGCAATCTTGGGCGGGGGTGGTAGGTAGGCCCGTCTCTGTTTGCGACCCCGTCCCCGCTTCCACTACATTCACCCAGTGTGCCGTCAAAGAGATGTAGCGTCCCTGGCCGCAAGCGCTTGTCCACGAGTCGGTGGTCAAGTGACCTTTGCGCTGACTGCGTACCTCAGGGCCCGCCTGATGTTACGCGACACGTGCTGGTGCAGGGCGGGGACGGCACTCCGGGAAAAGTAGTGGCGGCTAGGGACGGAATAGCGAGGTGCGGCAGCCGCCATCAGGTCGCGGAAGGCCTGCGTCTCCACAAGCCTAAACGGCAACATCTCCAGGGCCAGCAGTTTGGAGATGTGGCAGTTTAAGGCTTGGGGCTTGGGGGTGACTCGAGGCGTACTTCCGCCTGCGGTCGAACGCCTGCCGAGATGGACAGTTGATGCGGACGAGGAGTGTGAAGGTGCAGGGCGAAGAGGCGGGGGAAGGGGAGGCTGAAGGAGAAGGCCCCCAAAGTAGCCGAGGCAGAGGCAGATGTGGAGGTGTCCTGGCTGGAGGTCTGGACCGCAGTGGCAGCACACAACAAAGGGGAAGAGGCAGTGGCAGCAGGACCGGGCGCAGGTTGTATTGCGTTTGCTCTCTCCACTCAGCCCAGTGCTTGACTTCCAAGTGACGCCGCATGCCTGAGGTGGTCAGATTGCTCTTCTCAGAGCCCCTACTCAGTTTTGAGTGGCAGATTGTGCAAACCGCGCTCAGTTTGTCATCCGCACAAACATTAAAAAATCTCCACACCACAGAAGTACGAGGCCTCGATGGGGGAGCTTCACGCGACTGCCCGCTGCCGGGAACAGCTTCGGCCGTGCTTGGCTGTGGCCTCACTACTCTGTCTGGACTGTCCTCTGCCTCTGGACATCCCTCTGCCTGTGGACATCCCTCTGCCTGTGGACATCCCTCTGCCTCTGGACATCCCTCTGCCTCTGGACATCCCTCTGCCTCTGGACATCCCTCTGCCTCTGGACATCCCTCTGCCTCTTGCTGCCTTTTTCGGTGCTGCGCAGACCACCACCTCTCCACTGCTTTCCCCCGCTGGACATCACCCCTGGCCAAGTGGGGTCGGTCATTTCGTCATCCACCACCTCCTCTTCACTTCCTCACTCTGCTCCTCCTCCTGCCCACTGGACATTCCAACAGCCTCCCTTGATGGCAAATGCGTCTCATCATCATCATCGCTCATGATAACAGATGCTGGTTCAGGGTCCACATCAGCAGGAGATGGCGAAAACTCAAGTGTTTGGGCATCACTACAAACAAATTCCTCTGCTAGCTCCTGGGATTCTTCCGGCACATCTGAAAAAGGACCCGAAAAGAGCTCCTGGGAGGGGTCAAGGGTGGATGACTCTGTTGGCCAGGTGTGGAGGAAGGAGGGTCAGAGTGAGACTGTGTGGATGACTGGCTGGTGGACAACTGTGTGGAAGCGCTATCGGCTATCCATTGCACCACCTGTTCAACCTGCTCAGGCCTCAACAGCGGTGTAACTCGCCCCCTGCTTAACTGTCCCATAAAGGCAGGGATTCTGGATGAGTGTGATCCTGGCTGACCCTCACCAGCACGCATTGTATCCCCACTGGCTTCAACAAGGCCACCAACAGCATTTCCGCGCCCCCGTCCTCGTCCACGTCCGATTCCGCTAGCCCCCCCCGCCGCATTTTATTTTTTTTTTTTGGTTGCAAATACAATATTTGCCTATATAATTAGCCGTATGTGAAATTAATTTGCAAGAGAACGCACAGTACAGTTATTAAACCTAGATATTGTATATTTCAAGGTACACAGCCGTGTACTAAGAACAGACGGTGTGTATGACACCAGGTATGAGAAATAATTTGCAAGAGAACGCACAGTACAGTTGCCAATTAAGGCCTATATATTGTATATTTCAAGGTACACAGCCGTGTACTAAGTGATCAGACGGTGTGTATGAACACCAGGTATGAGAAATTACTTTGCAAGAGAACGCACAGTACAGTTGCCAATTAAAAGGCCTATATATTGTATATTTCAAGGTACACACAGCCGTGTACTAAGTGAACAGACGGTGTGTATGAACACCAGGTATGAGAAATTACTTTGCAAGAGAACGCACAGTACAGTTGCCAGTTAAAAGGCCTATATATTGTATATTTCAAGGTACACAGCCGTGTAGTAACTGAACAGACGGTGGGTATTTACACCAGGTATGTGAAATAAATTTAGCAAGAGAACGCACAGTACAGTGGCCAATTAAATGGCCTAGATATTGATATTTCAAGGTACACAGCCGTGTACTACTGAACAGACGGTGGGTATTTACACCAGGTATGTTAAATAATTTACAAGAGAACGCACAGTACAGTGGCCAATTAAATGGCCTAGATATTGTATATTTCAAGTAACACAACAGCCTTTGTAACTAAACTGAACAGACGGTGGGTATTACAACCAGGGTATGTGAAATATTTAGCAAGAGAACGCACAGTACAGTGGCCAATTAAATGCCTAGATATTGTATATTTCAAGGTACAACAGCCGTGTAGTAACTGAACAGACGGGTGGGTATTTACAGCCAGGTATGTGAAATTAATTTAGCAGAGAACGCACAGTACAGTGGCCAATTAAATGGCCTAGATATTGTATATTTCAAGGTACACAGCCGTGTAGTAACTGAACAGACGGTGGGGTATTTACACCAGGTATGTGAAATAATTTAGCAAGAGAACGCACAGTACAGTGGCCAATTAAATGGCCTAGATATTGTATATTTCAAGGTACACAGCCGTGTAGTAACTGAACAGACGGTGGGTATTTACACCAGGTATGTGAAATAATTTAGCAAGAGAACGCACAGTACAGTGGCCTATTAAAAGGCCTAGATATTGTATATTTCAAGGTACACAGCCGTGTAGTAACTGAACAGACGGTGGATATTTACACCAGGTATGTCAAATAATTTAGCAAGAGAACGCACAGTACAGTGGCCTATTAAAAGGCCTAGATATTGTATATTTCAAGGTACACAGCCGTGTAGTAACTGAACAGACGGTGGGTATTTACACCAGGTATGTGAAATAATTTAGCAAGAGAACGCACAGTACAGTGGCCTATTAAAAGGCCTAGATATTGTATATTTCAAGGTACACAGCCGTGTAGTAACTGAACAGACGGTGGGTATTTACACCAGGTATGTGAAATAATTTAGCAAGAGAACGCACAGTACAGTGGCCTATTAAAAGGCCTAGATATTGTATATTTCAAGACACAGCCGTGTAGTAACTGAACAGACGGTGGGTATTTACACCAGGTATGTGAAATAATTTAGCAAGAGAACGCACAGTACAGTGGCCTATTAAAAGGCCTAGATATTGTATATTTCAAGGTACACAGCCGTGTAGTAACTGAACAGACGGTGGGTATTTACACCAGGTATGTGAAATAATTTAGCAAGAGAACGCACCAGTACAGTGGCCAATTAAAAGGCCTAGATATTGTATATTTCAAGGTACACAGCCGTGTAGTAACTGAACAGACGGTGGGTATTTACACCAGGTATGTGAAATAATTTAGCAAGAGAACGCACAGTACAGTGGCCTATTAAAAGGCCTAGATATTGTATATTTCAAGGTACACAGCCGTGTAGTAACTGAACAGACGGTGGGTATGTACACCAGGTATGTGAAATAATTTAGCAAGAGAACGCACAGTACAGTGGCCAATTAAATGGCCTAGATATTGTATATTTCAAGGTACACAGCCGTGTACTAACTGAACAGACGGTGGGTATTTACACCTGGTATACAAAAAGGGTATTGCAGGCACACAGAACCCAGAACACTAGAGCCAAATAAACTGTATTTAAAAAAATAAAATAAAATTCACAGCCGTATACTGCCAGATCAGATGGTGCATATACACACTAGTTATATAACAGGGTTTTTCAGCCAAAAAGAACGCTGAACAGTAGTGCCAAATATAGTTTGGTATGTAGCAGAGCACCTAATACACCACTAATGCCTCTCTCTGTCCCTACTCCAGCAGCTATCCCAGAATACGGCAGCCGTTCTCTGTAAAGTGTATCTTGTAGTAAAGCTATCACTGCAGTGCACTATAGTAGCCCTGATAAGGGCTTTTAATCACGCTCCTGCCTGTCCAACTGCTAAAACCTGTCTGTCCCTTCTCCAGCCTCTGTCCCTGACTAAGTTCACGCAGCATATGCGTACGAGCAGGAAGAGCTGAGTTTTTAATATTCGAGGTCACATGGTTTTTCCAGCCAATCCATGTAGACGCTGTTTTCGCGCTGCCAGCGTGCTCAGCGTGCCTGTCATACCCCCCCTGCATGTTGATTGGTGGAAAAATAGCGCCAGGGAAGGTGGGAGGGGAAACGAATTCTAAGTGCGCCATCGCCGTTATACTCGATTGAAATCGAGTATGCCGAATAGCGTAGTATTCGATCGAATACCGGCTCGATCGAACACTACTCGCTCATCTCTATTAAGGACTATTATTATATCTGGCTTCAATATTTTTTTATTCTTGATGGTCAAAATTTGCGCAAGTTTGTCTAATCTTAACACCAGCTGTGCAGCGTGTGCAGTACAATGTTTGTTTCTCCTATATATCTGACATTTGTTGCGTTTTTTTCTGCCGCTAATCACGGTGACATTACCTGTGCAGTACAAGGTTTGTTTCTACTCTATACCTGACATTTGTTGCATTGATGATAACATTGACCTATGAGTTTATCGTCACACTTGAGTTATTTGGTCAGTTTTTGCCCTGTAACTAGCGAAATAAGTGAAGTATAAAGTGTTTCTATGAGTGACACCTGCAAACTGCATGCAACGCTTATATCATATAGATGCAAAATAACTGTTTCACTACCACAGCAGACCACATATGCATGTTTCTAGTGTTCTAGACCAATATATGGGCTCTCTGGACTGACTATATGAGCAGAGGAAGGCCATTATGAAGGCAGACAGGATCACTCCCCTGTGTAACTTTGATGTTAGCCAGTGGCAGCTCATGTGTGACACCAACAATTTGCTCTGGCCCTTTGAGGAGGTCACTTTATTTGTCAGTCACCAGGACTATAGGATGTACAACGTCATTCCACTGGAACAGATGCTGCTAAATATGGATGGCCAGGGGACAGGAGATGTGGCGCCTACATCTCACACCCATCTGAGCCCTTTGGGGACTGAAACGGGGCTCAAATGGAAGAAGATATTCACTAACAAGCAGTGTATACAGAAAATTGGTATTTTTTTCTGCACAAGTGACAGGAGAGGAACAGGAGGAGCTAGAGGGCAATGAGGAAGACCAGGCAGATGACCCCCACATTGTGGCAGCATGCAGTGAAGATAGAGGCAGGTAGTCCTTCTGAGTACCTTAAGCAAATTGCCCGATGTATATGCGGTTGCTTGTGTAGTGACAGCCGAATTGTCATAATTCAGCAGAGGGATGACTACTGCCTCTCCACCATGTTAGACCCTTGCTACTGCTCCTTTTTTCCACCTGCTCAGATGGAAGATAAATTGAACTACTATCGAGACATCCTATGTAATCAGTTGTCCGCTGCCTATGTGCTCCATCGCCCATCCTCACGAAAGTCTGACCATGGGGGAGCTCTGTGCTCATATTCCATTGACATGTCTGCTGGGTGGGTGGCGGGTTAAGAGAAGTACCAGCTCTATCATCAGCAACTTCAATCTAGAGTCTCTGATGAGACGTGTACTTCACCCGGCTATTGAAGAAACCACCTACCGGCAGCAGCAAGACATGCAGCAGAACCTGAAACTGCAGGTGGTGGCATACTTGGATTGCATCCTTTCATCCCACATCAAATATCCCCTGAACTACTGGGCAGTCAAACTTGATTTGTGGTTGCAACTGGCCAAGTTTGCCTTGGACAAGCTTTCAGTGTGGCATCAAAGTAGTTGTTTAGTGCAGCACGGGGCATAGTTACCCCATGAAGAACTCACCTTTCTACCCAAAATGTGGAGAGACTGACCTTTGTGAAGATGAATCAGTTGTGGATCAGCCAGGATTTCCACATGCCAGTGCCTGACTAGATCATTCTGGGTGTTACACCCTCCTCATGTGGTTGCCACCCTCCCCATACTGAGTCTGGGCCACTGTATTGACTCCTTATGCTTTTACCACCTTACCACTCTGTAACTGGACAACTGTGTTGCCATCCTCTGCACTTTATAACAGGGCCATTATTGTCCCGGTTTAGCCTTTTCTGAGATCACCATTTATTTTACACTTCTTGTGATCTGTTTGAATGACGGAAAAATGAGAAACACAATGGATCCAATCTTTGTATAAGACCTTTATCACATGGTTTCTATTTTGAAGCAGGATATGCTCATGATTTGGATGTCATTTGGATGGAGTGGGTACAAAACACAGAAGACATGCAAACTTTCTAATCACGTGTCATCTCTTTTTTGGATACTCTCCTGTTTTTTTTTTGGGGGGGGGTTAGCAATAGTAATGGATCACTAAGCAAATGCTGACCATGTGAAGACCTACAGTGACGTGAACAGAAACTTACTGCTGACTTCCTCTACACTCTGTCTGGGAGACACTGTGTGTTTCCTTGTGTAACAGAACAGGTTCTGTAGAAATCTATGTGGATTCAGCTGACAACACTGTAAAAGGAGTGCTCTCTTTAACTCTATAATAATTCTTGCACCACTGCACGGTTCTTTATACATGGTGCTAACCTTGACCTGTAAGTGTTCACACAAGTTTTTAGGTCACTTTTGGCCCCGTAACTGTCCAAATAAGTGAAGTGTGAAGTGATTTTAAGAGTGCTGCCTGTCATCTGTGTGTCATACTGACTCATAGTACTGTTTCACTACCATAGTGGACTCCCTATGAATGTTTCTGCAATACACATCATTCTACACCACTATACAGGCTCTCAGCAGCCAGGAAATAGCTGTTTTTTAATGCAATTTGTCACAAATAAATTTGAATCAAACCAAATCTTTTTGGGAAAGTCGACGTACCATCTGAATCAAAGTTTTGAGAAATTTTCTCATCTCTTATTCCCATGTTTAAAGCTTTAGTGGAGGGTGATACTGAGCCTGAAAGTCAAAAGTTCAAAACATTGTTAACTTTTTGCTCATCAGTGTTGTTTCATTGGATTAGATTTCAGGAGATAATAAAATACATTTTGCTCATCTCTAATTCCCATGTTCGAAGCTTTAGTGGATGGTGAGCCTTAAAGTCAAAAGTTTAAAACAGTGTTCTCTTGAATACTTCCTTTGCCATGCACTACACAGGTCCATCAGTGGGAGCTTAGAGAGTTAAATGCATGGCTTCAGTCTTGGTGTACAGCAGAATGGTTTGGTTTCCTAGACCACTGGGCTGACTTTTCACTGGGGTACAAACTGTTTTCCGCAGATAATTTGCACCTCAATGGAAGGGAAGCTGCTGTGTTGGGGGAGAGAATTCTGGCTGGGGTGGGAATACATTTATACTAGGGATGAGGGGGGAGGATGTGGCTAAAAAAATGGAGGTAGACAGGTTAGAGAGGGGTCAGAATATAGTGATGGGAGGAATGGATGGTGGGAGGAGCATTAGAAAAGTGGATAAGGAGATCTATCAGTTGCAAACCAAATTTGAAGGAGGGAAAAATGATCATAAAAAAATCAAAAGATACATTTCCTAAAAGTGTAAAATTTGATGACAACTTAAAATGTATTTTCACAAATGCCAGAAGTCTACCATGCAAAATAGGAGGGCTTTAGGCCTTGGTACTGTAGAAACATATTGATATAGTTGGTGTTGCTGAGACATGGCTGGACTCTACTCACGATTGTGCGGTGAATCTTCAAAGTTTTACACTCTTTAGAAACAATATGGATAATCGCAAAGGTGGTGGTGTATGTCTGTATGCCAGGAGCGATATGAAAGAAAGTGTGAAAGAAACAATTGTGGATGAAGGTTGTAAGTATGTTGAAACCTTGTGGTTGGAAATTCAGAGAGAAAAAAATAATAAAGAAATAATTCTTGGCGTGATCTATAGACCCCCCAATTTTACTGAGGAGATAGAAGATCAACTGTATGTGCAAATGGAGCGGGCGGCGCAGGCCGGAACAGTAGTGATAATGAGAGATTTTAACTATCCAAACATAGATTGGGAACATGTTTCTGTCTCTGTTGCAAAATCGAGAAAATTCCTCAACTTTTTGCAGGATAATTTTATGGGCCAGCTTGTAGAAGATCCTACTAGAGGCGATGCTCTTCTGAATCTAGTAATTTCTAACAATGCAAAGCTTGTGAGAAATGTTACTGTCTATGAGAACCTTGGTAACAGTGACAATATATATAATTATATTCCAGAAAAACTGGAAAAAAACAAACTCAGGTCGGTAGAGCAAAAACACTTAATTTCAAAAAGGCACATTTCCCAGGGTTCAGGACACTTCAGGACATAGACTGGGAGCAACTATTGTCACAAAATGACACTAATGCTAAATGGGAGTGCTTTAAATCTACTTTGGATAAGTATATTGTTAAATACGTTCCTAGAGGTAACAAGTACAAGCGAAAAAAATTGAACCCCACATGGCTTACAAAGAGTGTAAAAAGTGCAATAAATGACAAAAAGAGGGCCTTTAAGAAATACAAATCGGAGGGGTCAGCTATAGCCTTCAAAAAGTATAAAGATCTAATAAAGTATGTAAGGGGGTAATAAAATCAGTGAAAATACACAATGAAAATCAGGTGGCCAAAGAAAGTAAGAACAACCCCAAAACATTCTTCAAATACATAAATGCAAAACAACCAAGGTCAGAACATGTAGTACCCCTAAATGATGGTAACGGGGTGTTGGTCACTAGGGATCGAGAGAAGGCAGAGCTTCTAAATGGGTTTTTTAGTTCTGTATATACAAAAGAAGACAGGACATCTCATGAGGGCGGTACCACTGGTGGAAATACCTCAAATAACATACTTACCTGGCTGACCGTAGATAGGCTGATTCTGTTCATAATATTTATAGATTCTTTAATGACAGGCATTGTAACAAGAGACTGGTGCAAGGCAAATGTGGTGCCCATTTTCAAAAAGGGTGCTAGGTCTTCACCAGGAAATTATAGACCAGTAAGCTTAACATCCATAGTGGCAAAAATGTGTGAGGGCCTTCTACGGGACTACATACAGGATTATGCAACTGTCATTAATATAATAAGTGATAGCCAACATGGTTTTACTAAGAACAGAAGCTGTCAAACTTACCTGATTTGTTTTTATGAGGAGGTGAGTAGAAGCCTGGACAGTGGAAAGGCTGTCAACATTGTGTTTTTGGACTTTGCAAAGGTGTTTGATAATGTCCCTCATGGACGACTAATGGGTAAATTGAGGTCTATTGGTAAAATTACAAAAATTTGTAATTTGATAAAAAAATTGTATCGTATCCAAAGAGTTGTGGTTAATGATTCCTACTCTGAATGGTCTCTAGTTTTAAGTGGTGTTCCCCAAGGTTCTGTGCTAGGTCCGCTATTATTTAACTTATTCATTAATGACATAGAGGATGGGAGTAGTAGTACTGTTTCTATTTTTCCTGATTTCACCAAACATTGTAATACAGTCCAGTCTATGGAAGATGTTAATAAGTTACAAGCTGACCTGGACAAACTTACTGTTTGAGCCTCCACTTGGCAAATGAGGTTCAATATACATAAATGTAAATATATGCAATTGGGGGCAAATAATCTGCATGCAGCATATGTCCTGGGGGAGTAACACTGGGAGAGTCACTTGTTAAGAAGTGGAAAAGTTCTGCTTGTACCGGGGGTCCAGGAGAGTGAACACCCAGTAATCGGTGTTTGAAAAAATTCTTCTAACGCGAGGGTCACGGGATAGGCAGCCTAACATGAAATCTGCCATGTGCGCCAGAGTCCCAACACGCAAGAATTCCCTCTCCTCACTGGCCTGACTCTCCATTTCCTCCTCCTCCTCCTCCAACTCCTCCTCTTCAGCCCATACACGCTCAACAGTTAATAAGGACTTAGCACTGGTACCCTCTTCTGTCTCGCCGACATTCTCCTCCTCTTCCTCCTCATCCTCATCCTCATCCCCCTCCTCTGATACGCGCTGAGAAACAGACCAGAGGGTGCTCTGGCTATCAAGCGGTGCCAGCCACAAATCGGTCTGCGCCGTGATGCCCTGTAATAGTTCATGGGCGGTGTGCCATTTGTCACCTAAACTCAGCAGTTTGAGCACCGCCTGCTGGCGCTTAGCCATGGCACTGCTGCTGCGCCTAGAGCTACCGACTGAAGGCGCCGTGCCCACGGATGGTAATTCGGAGGAGGAGGTGGAGGAGGATGAGGGGTCGGAGGAGGAGGCATAGTATGTCTGAGAGACCGTGAACGAGGTAGGCCCCGCAATCCTTGGTGTGGGCAGTACATGAGCGGCCCCAGGGTCATTCTCGGTCCCAGCCTCCACCAAGTTAACCCAATGTGCCGTCAGTGAGATATAGTGTCCCTGCCCGGCAGCATTTGTCCACGTGTCCGTGGTTAGGTGGACCTTCTCAGAAACAGCGTTGGTCAGAGCACGGATGATGTTCTGTGACACGTGCTGGTGTAGGGCTGGGACGGCACATCGGGAAAAATAGAAGCGACTGGGGACTGAATACCGAGGGGCAGCAACCGCCATGAGGTTGCGAAAGGCCTCGGTCTCTACCAGCCTATAGGGCAGCATCTCCAGGCTCAGCAATTTGGAGATGTGGATGTAGAGGGCTTGGGCATGTGGGTGGGTGGCACTGTATTTCCTCTTGCGCTCCAGCGTCTGCTGTAAAGACAGCTGAACGCTGCGCAGGGACACATTGGTGGATGCTGTGGAGGATCGTGGAGGCGAAGGTGTGGTTTTCCGGCGGGAGGCACTCGTGCCGGGGTCCTGGGCGGGGGGTGGACTCGCCGAGCCAGCATGTGACACAGGGGAAGGGGCAGTGGTGTGACCCACAGGAGGTGAACGGCCTTGGTTCCACTGAGTCGGGTGTTTAGCACTCATATGCCTGCACATGCTGGTAGTGGTTAGGCTAGTAGTTGTGGCACCCCTGCTGATCCTGGTGTGGCACAGGTTGCACACCACAGTCCGTCGGTCATCCTCACTTTCTTTAAAGAATCTCCAGACTTGCGAACATCTAGGCCTCGCCACGGGAACTTCACTACGTGAAATGTATCCGATTCCTCTTCTCTTCTCCTCCTACTCTTCCTCCTCCTCCATGTCGTCTTTGCCTAACGCTGACCAAAAAAACGCCATTTTTTAGAGGTCCAACCGGCACTCTTTTACCACAATTTTTCAGGAGGGCCCCCTACAGGCCCTCTCTTCAAACAATTTTTCCGGAGGTCCACCTACAGGCCCTCTCTCCAAATAATTTTTCTGGAGGTCCACCTACAGGCCCTCTATCCAAACAATTTTTCCAGAGGTCCACCTACAGGCCCTCTCTCCAAACATTTTCCGTTGGTCCACCTACAGGCCCTCTCTCCAAACAATTTTTCCGGAGGTCCACCTACAGGCCCTCTCTCCAAACAATTTTTCCGGAGGTCCACCTACAGGCCCTCTCTCCAAACAATTTTTCCGGAGGTCCACCTACAGGCCCTCTCTCCAAACAATTTACGTCTTTTTCCTATATTTCTCTCTCTCCAAACTATTTTTCCATATAGCTGCCTTATACGGTATTAAACTGAGTAGTATACATAGAAGACATACCACACTTGATCAATCTCATGATTTACGACTGTACCGGTTGATGCTAAATTTTTAAGTTGGGGTCCTGCGTCGTCATTCTAACTACATCCGCCTGTTGTCACCACCACACACACTGGCCCAGGGAGCACTCCTCTGGCTTTTCCAGCTCAACCTCCTTCCCCCCAGCCTGCCCCCCACCTACAGGCCCTCTCTCCAAACAATTTACCCGGATAGGGGACGTATTAGATATTATACTGATTTTTGTTTGTTCCTCTTTTAATTGGCTCCTGACCTGTGATAGGCAGAGCATGGACACGTCCCCTTAGCTGCAGTAAAAAAGACACTCCCCTGGCCAGAGCAAGCTCTTTTTCCGTTTCCGTGTTCGAAAAATCCATGAAATAAATAGTCCCAAGATAGGGGACATATACGATTTTAAACTGAGAAGAATCGATACCACACATGCCCCACTAGGAGAATTTGGGGTCCTGCATCGTCATTCTAACTACATCCGCCTGTTGTCACCACCACACACACTGGCCCAGGGAGCACTCCTCTGGCTTTTCCAGCTCAACCTCCTTCCCGCCAGCCTGCCCCCCACCTACAGGCCCTCTCTCCAAACAATTTACCCGGATAGGGGACGTATTAGATATTATACTGATTTTTGTTTGTTCCTCTTTTAATTGGCTCCTGACCTGTGATAGGCAGAGCATGGACACGTCCCCTTAGCTGCAGTAAAAAAGACACTCCCCTGGCCAGAGCAAGCTCTTTTTCCGTTTCCGTGTTCGAAAAATCCATGAAATAAATAGTCCCAAGATAGGGGACATATACGATTTTAAACTGAGAAGAATCGATACCACACATGCCCCACTAGGAGAATTTGGGGTAATGGTGGGATTAGGCAGCCTCAGAGGCATCCATGCATGCTGCCCCTGCTGTTTCCTGTCCATTTCCGTGGTGTTTCTATCATTTTCTGAGGTTTCCAGGTTTTCCCTAGGCAGAGCCTTGGTCCCCTGCAAAAATGCTCGAGTCTCCCATTGACTTCAATGGGGTTCGTTATTTGAAACGAGCACCCGAGCATCGGGAAAAGTTCGACTCGAATAACGAGCACCCGAGCATTTTAGTGCTCGCTCATCTCTAATCCTGACCATTGCGCTTTGGACGCTACCAGTTGTGAAAATACCCTAAGATGTGTCTGCTCATACAATTTGTGTTCACAATACAGCAGTTACCTCAGAGTGGTTTTGAACAAGAGCAAGCTGACCACCACTACTACATGGCCACAGTGGTCGTAACTAGGGGCAACGGCCTGACTGATGTGTGTAGGACAATGGATATACAAATTGGAAAATCTTCTAAACGGTACATTTTAAATAAATACATTCTATTAGTAATAATATTGGTATGGATATATCTAACTATACAAACTACATTTGTGAGATGGGAATACCCCTTTAAAATTTCCCATATGTCTACTTTATGTTGGCATCATTTTGGAAATGGCATTTATTTTTTTTAGGTTGTGAAAGGTTTTAGAAGTTTAGAAGCAAATTTTAACATTTAAAAAAATCCAAAATCCATTTTTAAAGGATTAATAGATTTTAGAAACTGTGTTAACCCTTTATTTGTCCCACACGAATTGAAAGAAAATAGAGGAGGCATTTCAAAATGTAATGTTTTATTTTTTTATTTTTTTGCAAATTTTCTATTTCAAACCAATTATCCTGTAAAACAGCAAGGTTTTATAAACAAAAAGACTCAATATTTATTACCCTGATTCTGCAGTTTATCATAAACACCCCATATCATTTCAGGCTGCTTTATGGTCACCGTACATGGTTCAGAAGGGAAGGAGCACCATATGATTTTTGGAGGGCAGATTTTGCAGGAATAATTTTCTGGGCCCATGTTGCATTACAAAAATAAACACTTAATGAAAAAAAAAATAAAACTATATATATATATATATATATATATATATATATATATATATATATATATTTAAGAAAATTGGACTTTTTTCATTTTAACAAGAGGCAACAGGAGAAAATGCACTCCACTATTTGTTATCAATTTTCTCCTGAATATAGCAGCGCCCCATATATGGACTGGTCATAAACTGCCATATAGGCACACTGCAGGGCTTAGAATGGAACAAGCATTATAGGCAGATATTGCTGGGATCGTTTTTGGATGCCATGTCACATCAAGTAACTCCATTTTGGAATAAATACCCCTCAAGGCATTCATTGAGGGATGTGGTGAGTGCATTGACCCAATAAGCATTTAATAGAATATTAAATTTTAATTGGCTGTGAAAATTAAAAATTACATTTGTTTCTAATAAAATGTTGCTTGACCTTCGACTTTTTAATTTTCACAAGTGTTAATGGGAGAAAGTGCACCCTACACCCCACATTTTTTTACTCAATACAGAAAGACCCCATTTGTGAGAATAAATTACTGTGTGGTTTTTTTTGTTTGTTTTTTTAAAACTTTTTTTGTGATACCACAGTTTTGCTAATTTTCAGTTTTTCAGTGTAAAATAGTTTTTATTAAACATTCTTAACATTTTTATTTTAGTTATAAATGTACAGGATGTAGGAAAAAGCTATATTTTTTAGTTGGAATTTTAATTTATTTTTTGTTACTCTTTTTAAAACTTTTTTGTACCCAGACCCACTTGGTTCTTGAAGATGTGTACTGCAATGTATTGTCAATAACACTAAGCCAGATCAATATTCGGCCTCTAGCAGGACCTGTCATGCTTAGGGTAAACGGCAAGCCAAGAGGCTTTTGTGAGGCCATGGTAACCATCTGAATGCTGCTACAGCAACACAGAGGCCCAATGGGAGAGGGAGCTCCTTCCTTCTGTTAACCTCTTTTATACAGCAGTCTCTATGGACTGCAGCATGGAAGGCTTAAATGGCTGACATTAGTATCAGCACCGAGTGTTCACTGCATGTTACAGCTGACGCTCGTTGCTCAGGCCATCCTGAAAATGATTGGGGGACGGATCAGACACATGCAGCTAGGCCATTCTGTGACCCATTGGTGGGCCAATCAGGGAAATTGGTTGCTCCCATTAGAGGCACAATGAGAGCTGCAGAGGGCCCTTGAGGAAACTTATACAGGTTCTGATTCCCACAATCTCTCAAAATGTACAGATCATAACCTATAACCAGCATTACTATCCTCTGATTGACTAGTCTGTACAGACTATCCAATCAAAGTGAGCCCAGAAATGCCCTCATTGGTCCTGGGCCAGTTAGCTGAGGTCACTAGCTGTGTGTGACTGGGTCTCAGCACTGTCGCTATACATATAAATAATATAGCATTAAGGGGTTAATTTTCCAGAGCTCCTTTTGAAAATGATTAGTGTCAATGCATAAGGGCTTACCACAGGTATCTCTTCTGTAGGATAATCTCAAATCATGGCCGACAGGTGGACCCTGAGGACTAGAGTTGAGGGACATGTAGTTGATACATTTCCATTACAGAATACAATCTAATGACTGCTATAATCAACCAAGGTGAAAAACATAAAACATTTAAAAAGTTTTTTTTTTAAAATATTAAAAATTAAAAAAATGTGTCACCCCTTTAACCAAAATAAAAATAAATTAACAATTTAAAAAAATCCATATGGTGCTCCTTCCATTCTGAGTCCTGCCATGTGCTCTACAACGGTTTACCACCTTATATGTTACCATATTCAAGAGAAAATGGGTAACACATTATTTGGTGCTTTTCTCCTGTTACCCCTTGTGAAAATTAAGAATTTGGGGCTAAAACAACATTTTATTGGTAGAAATGAAACTTTTCATTTTCACCGCCAAGTGTTTCCAAATTCCATAAAATGCTTAAAGGCTCAAAGTTCTCAGTACACCCTTTAATATATTCTTTGAAGGGTATAGTTTCCAAAATGAGGTCACTTTTTGAGGGTTTCCACTGTAGGGGTACGTCAGGGTCTCTCAATTGCAAAATGGTCTAAAAACCATTCTATCAAAATCTGCCTCCAAAATCCATATGGCGCTCCTTACCTTCTGATCACTGCCACATGCCCATAGAGACGTTTACCACAACATATGGGGTATTTCTGTAAACGGCGGAATCAGAGTAATGTATATTGAGGTTTAGTTTGTTGTTAACCCTTGCTGTGTTGCAAGAAAAAATTGACATGAAAAATCTGTATAAGAAATGAAATTTTAAAATTTTGCCTCCATATAGAACACCTAAACGTTAAGTTTGTAACATCAGTTTTTTTTATAATTTGAGGGCTGTAGTTTCTAAAATGGGCTCATTTATGGGTGTTTTTCATTATGTATGCTAGGGATGAGCGAACTTTTGAAAAGTTTGCTTCGGTTCGGTTTGGCGAACTTTCGTGAAGTTCGGATTCGTACGAACCGAACCTAAAACAAACCTTGCTATAACGGCTGAATAATTGAAGCTACAATAGTGGGAGTCTGATAGGGTATAGTTTTGTTTAGTTGCAGTTGCTATTACAATGAAAAAAGTGGGAAAAAAATCAAAGTTAGAGATGGGCGAGCATGCTCGGCCAAGCATGCTTGGGTGCAATTTTCGCGTATTTGCGTGCGCATTTTAAAATTGGCACACTAATAATACGCATATTTTAATCTGTTCACAAATGCATACGCATAGTGTACAAATTTTTAAAATGCGCACGCATTAGTGTACAGATTAAAATATGCGTATCATTAGCATGCCGATTTTAAAATGCGCATGCAAATACGCAAAAATTTCACCCGAGCATGCTCGCCCATCTCTATCCCTTGTATCCTAGTCTATTCTGTGAAAAAAGTACAGTTTTGAGTCGCCGTTGTTATTATAACCAGATTCGTTACGAACTTTTGCAAAGTTCGGTTCGTTAACGAAGCAAACTTTTGGCAAAGTCCGTAACGAATCTGGTTCGTTGCAGTTTGGTTCGCTCATCCCTAATGTATGCCCCTCAAAATCACTTCATATCTGAATTGGTGCTTAAAAAAATGGTTTTGGAAATTTTGTTGAAAATTTGAAAAAAATGACTTATAAACTTCTAAACCCTCTAATGTCCTAAAAAAGTAAAATGACATTCATAAAATCATGCCTACATAAAGTAGACATATAGGGAATGATGGCTGATAACTATTTCATGAGGTATTACTATCTGTCTTAAAAGTAGAGAAATTCAAACTTAGAAAATTGTGAATTTTTCCAATTTTTTGGTAAATTTGGGATTTTTTAAAAAATAAAGGAAAAATATATTGACTCAAATGTAGCACTGTCATGAAGTACAATGTGTCATGAGAAAAGAATCTCAGAATGGGCTGGATAAGTCAAAGTGTTCCAAAGTTATCACATAAAGTGACACATGTCAGATTTGCAAAAAATGGCCTAGGCAGGAAGGTGACAACAGGCCCAGGGTTGAAAGGGTTAAAGAGTCAAGTTGTGTATGGAGACATGGTGGTAATGTTCCACCATGAAAAGAACTATCTTCCAGAGAAAGAGGAACCAACTAGTGGTGAACTAGAGGGTTCTTTCTCTGGGAGATATCTCTTTGCCTTTCACCTATAGATTATTATAATATTGTTTTACATTTATTGATCATCTCCTGTAGAGACTTTTTGATTTCCTTATTTCTCAAACTGTATATGATGGGGTTGATCAATGGAGTAAATACAGTAAACAGCAGAGATAGGATTTTACTAAGGTTTATAGATGGTCCTCCTTTTGGGAAGAGGTAGACCGTCAGTAAAGTACTGTAGAACATGATGACCACAATGAGGTGGGCGCTACAGGTGGAGAAGGCTTTCTGTCTACTGATATTGGACTGGAACTGTAAGATGGTGACAATAATATTAACATAAGATATGATAATTATGGTGATGGGGATGAACAGCACTATTGTACATAACACAATTACTTCTAGCTCAATTCCATGAGTATCAGAACAGGCAATTTCTACTAATGGAACCAGATCGCAGAAGAAATAATCAATGATATTTGGTCCACAAAATGTCAGTGTTGATAATGTTATGCTAAAAATCGTCGCACAGGAAACACCTAACGCCCAACACGTGCCGGCCAATATCACACAACGTGTACTCGTCACAATAGAGGTGTAATGGAGGGGATTACAGATGGCCATATATCTGTCATAAGACATCACTGTGAGAAGAAAACATTCAAATATTTCTGGGATACAGAAAAAAAAGAACTGAGTCATACAGCGTAAAAAAGTAAGGGTGCTCCCATTATTCAGTAGGATGTAGAGCATGTTGGGGACAATAACTGTGGCCAACCAGATGTCACTGATGGACAGGTGTGTAAGGAAGAAGTACATTGGAGACTGGAGGTTCTTGCTGGTGGACACCAGGGTGATGATCAGGAGGTTCCCACATATTGTCCCACAATAAACCAGGAGGAAAAGACAGAAGAGGAAAACCACTGTATGTTGGCTGGTTTGAAATCCTAAAATGATAAAGTCATCGTCCGTAGTCAGATTATCTCCCTCTATTAACTGCAAGAAAAACACAATAGTTTTAGAAATTATTTTTTTCTTGTTAAAATGATACAAGACATGGAAAACTACAAATCTGATAGGATTACACTAATGATAGGTCTTATATATTTACACATAGGGGTTTATCCAAGATTTGTATATTGTTGACCTTGCCTCAGGATAGGCCTTTAATATCAGATTAGTGGGACTCTGACTCATGGTACTCATCCCGATTGTCTCTGTGAGCTCCATAGCCTCTTCTTAGGCCAGTGACACCATATACATCAGTCACATGGCCTATGAGCATCTCAGTCCCATTGAAGTGATTGGACTCGAGCTATAAAGCTCCATGCTTGGTAAGCTGTGCCAGAAGTCGGACCAGCACCGAGCAAATATTGATAATCTACCCAGAGGATAGGATCAATAAAAAATTCCTGGACAAACCCTGGTTATGTACAATTTATTTATTTATTTTTTTAAAGGAAGTAACAACAACGTGGTAATAATAAAAATACAATTCACACAAAACCCCCCTCATAAAGATACATCAAAGGAAAAAAAATACTTTACTGTGTCACATAAACAAATCAATTTCAATATAATGAGTATTTAAAGTTTAAAAAAAAACGCTGCAATCACAAAAAAAAAAAAAATGCGTACAAGCAAAATATAGTTATCATGTCACTTCTACTGCATGGAGACAACCCTAAAATCCAGTCCCAGGAATGATGATGGAATTGACTTTTTTCATTCCTTTCCCAAGCTTTAAGATATTCATTGCATCATATGGTATCTTTAAAAATATGCTCTGTAAAAAAAAAAAAGCCCTCGTAACACTACATCAGTGGAAAACAGGCCTCGACTGAATCTGGTGATAAAAAATTGCTGTCTCTTTGGCCTCATGCGGATTTGGACCTATGCACTTCAATGGGGCCACAAAAGATGCAGTGAAGATTGTATGATCGTTCAATGCAGCCTGCCATCTTAGCCACCTTTCCTCAGCTCCTTCACAACTTCTCCTCCTCATCATTCCTCATCTAGATTTCCCACCACCTCTCCATTGCATATCTTTAATCTCCTCCACCACCTCTTAATTTGTCTTGTGTGATAACTCTTCTAGCTTCTTTAGCCTCAACGTCAGCAACTCCACCATTCTTCATCTGGATCCTCTATCATCTGCAGTGATTCCCCAGATACTACAACACCTCTAAATATCTTATTCATCGCTTCTAGTTATTCCTCCACTTCTCCTCTATTTCTGTGCCTTCACTCACTCCTATGTGCCCAGTGAATAAAGTACAAAGTTCTTCCTGATCTGGTCCCTGTATCTTTCAGAGCTCCTCTCCATATTACCACCCATAACTCTTTTATCTCCTCTCATCCTATAGCACTCATCTTATCAGTGTCCCAATGCCTCTGCCTTCCACCCACATTTAGTCTCTAAACTAATGTAATTGTATTGTAGATCTTCGGTCTGTATTATTATTTTTTTTTTCTTTGCCATGGCATAATTGTATAGTAAAGTTTGAAAGAACTTCCTGCACCTCATATTACAGGGATGGCATTGGTCTCTTAAACCTTTGCCTGCTCCATCCGCAGTGGGAGACAGCTGTGTGTTTCAGCTGCAGTGCTTAAATGGCTGGTATAGGCTTTTATAGACCACAGTATTTAAGGAGTTTACCAGAGGATGAGGGGTCCTTCTTTTACTAGAGGGGATGCTAGAAATCAAAAATCATAAATCAAATCAAGCCATGAAGCTATGACCATGCAAAAATAAAACATTATGGTTCTCAGGATATTACAGTGCAAATATATATATACAGCTCAACACAGCTCAATCATTAAAGTTGAAAATAATCCGGTCCTTAACTGTATTTCTAAGTGTAATCATCATACTTCATATCATTTAATACAATATTGCTAAAGATGGCTGTAGTAATAATAGTAATCATTTTCATTCTTGGCATTGTTGTTCGTGTCACATAACTCTTCCCCACAATGAATATGAACTTACATCAGAGTTCATGGATTTTCCTGACAAACCAGTTCCGTATTGATGAGAATCATGTTGCATTCTTTGTTTTTTTTGGAAATTATCTTCTTAGAAAAAAATGAAAGGAAACCTAATAAAGTAATGAATCACATTTACAATACGACACAGCAGCTCCCCGGTGTAGAGAACCTCAGTGAGGCGATTAGTGCAATGTCACTGCCTATATATATATATACTATATCCACATAGTGAAGAGAATGGGCTGTGGAAATCAATTGTAAGAAAAGTACCATTGCATCATGTGTCTCCTGTGACTGAGATCTCTGAGGAGGAAAACTTCTAATAAGTATTTGCTGTCAAGAGGTTACAAAGTTTCCAAAGTAAAAAAAAAAGTAAAACTTTACCAATTGCAGATAACTTCAAGCAATACAAAGTTAGAAAAGTAGTGTAAAGTTCCCTAAAACACATTCTATGTCAACTCCAGACACCTCTGCGCCCATATGTCCCCAGACTCCTCTTTCCCCTTCATACACCTCTGTCTTTTTCAGACACTTCTAGAGATGAGCACAATTTTTAAAAATTCATTGAATGTCTGATTTACCTAATCCGTCCAAAAAATGAGATTCAGGTCAAATTGATTCTACTCAACGTGCTCTGATTGGCCTGACAATTGATATATAACACTATGAGGACTCCGTGGACTTATATTTCTTCTCTCCTGTTTTCTCTCTCTCTTTTTTTTTTAAGCGTTCCCCCCCTTACCCCAAGTTCTTTAATGCAATGACAGCAATATCAAATAATGTCAGAGTGGCAGTGACATACATATATAGCTATTGTCAAATGCATGGAGGACAAGGGCAGTGGCATAACTGAGTCAGCAAACAATACCCATCATCAGCAATGGCAGGTTTATTCATCACCCTCAGCTGGAGGTATGTGACAATCCTCAAAGTTTCAGGCATAACTTTCTTTGACAAAAGTTATTTTTAAACTGACAAAGTTAAGCTTTGTGAGTTTGGGTATGATGCCAATGGCCATGCTGAAAGCCCCCTTTGAAATGACACTAGTTTGGGCAACCAGTGCAATAACTGGTACAGGGTGGAACTGTTGGACAGATAGGTGACCCTGGCTGCTACATTGAAAATAGATTGAACAGAGGAGAGTCTGGTGAGGGGGAGGCCAATTAATAGTGTGTTACAATAATCAAGGCCAGAATGGATCTGTGTGATGATGAGAGTTTTTGTTGTTTCCATAGTGAGAAAGGGGACGGACTCTAGAGATGTTTTTGAGGTACAGGCGACATGAGCGGGCGAAAGATTGAATATAGGGGGTAAAAGAAAGATCAATGTAAAAATGTCACACTGAGACAGCGGGCGTCTAGGAGTGATGATGGTGTCACACACTGAGGGAGATATCAGGTTTGGTTAGGTTAGTAGATGGAGAGAACAAAATAAGTTTCATTTTTGAAAGATTTAGTTTCAGATAGAGAGAGGACATGATATTATAGATGGCAGAGAGACAGTCACTGGTGTTCTGTAATACAGCAGGGGTGATGTTGGAGCCCTGAGGAACCCCAACAGTGAGAGGGAGAGGAGAAGAAGTGGAGCTAGCGAATGATACGAAAGAACGGTCAGAGAAATAATAAGAAAACCAGGAGAGGACAGTGTGCTTTAGGCCGATAAACTGGAGCTTGGTGAGAAGGAAATGGTGGTCTACAGTGTCAAAAGCTGCAGAGGTGTCAAGGAGAATGAGCAGAGAGTAGTCACCATTTCATTTTGCTTTCAGGAGGTCATTTGTCACTTTGGTGAGGACAGTTTCTGCTGAATATAGGTTGTGGAAGCCAGATTGCAATAGATCAAGGAGAGAGTGATCAGAGATATAGCAGATGAGATGAGAGTAGACCAAATGCTCAAGGAGCTTAGAGATAAAGGGAAGATTGGAGACTGGTCTGTAGTTAGCTGTGCAGGATGGGTCAAGAGATTTTTTTTTTTTTAATAATGGAGTACCGATGGAGAGTTTGAAAGAGGAGTTGAAGATACCAGAAGAGAAAGGGTGATGATTTTTGTTAGGTGATTGGTGATAGCCAGAGAGTGAGTCTCGAGTAGGTGTGAGGGAATGGGGTCAGAGGCGCATGTGGTAGGACAAGAAGAGAGGAGCCTGGAGACTTCTTCCATGACTGGGTCAAATGTGGACAATGAGTTGGAGGAAATTCAGGGGAAGGGGGGATCAATAACACTTAGGGGCTGGGAGCTGATTTCATGTCAGATGTTTTCTATTTTCTTTGTGAAGTAGGCAGAAGGTCTTCAGCAGAGACATCTGTGGTGGGTGTCTGAACTTTAGGACTGAGGAGGGAATGGAAAGTGTCAAAGAGTTTTTTGGGGTTGTTGGATAGTGAGGAGATTAGTTTAGTGAAATATGTCTGTTTGGCGAGGTGGTTCTTAGCATGAATTTGTAGTGGAGGAAGCTCTCTGGTGAAATAGTTTTTTGCCATAGGTTTTCAACACTCCTGGAGCAACGCTGGAGGAATCGAGTTTGTGGTGTAAGCCAAGGCTACTTCCGTCTGTGTTTGGAGGTTCTGAGAGTAGGGGGGAGTTACTTTTTCCAGGGTGCTTCTGAGGGTGTCTTTATAGTGATTTATAACCAGATCAGGGCAGAAGAGGAAAGGGATTGGGAACAACAATGAGGCCTGTAGATTTCACTATGTGTAATAAGTAGGAGTGCTCTGAGTTGGGTGTGGATTTGTGAGAGTAAAAGAAAGGATGTTGTGGTCAGAGAGCAGGAGAGGAGAGTTATTATAGTTGTAGATTGAGCAAAGCCGGAAGAAAACCAAGTCAAATGTGCTACTATCTTTGTGTGTCTAAGAGTTAGAAAGTTGTGAAAGGCCAAGAGAAGGGGTTATCGAGAGAAGCTGAGAGTCAGATAGGGAAATGGGGCTGTTTATGGGAATATTGAAGTCTCCCAAGATAATAGTTGGTAATTCAGAGGACAGGAAATGTGGTAGCCAGGCTGCAAAGTGGTCCAGGAACTGGGTGGGTGAGGTAGCGGGACAGTATACAACCGCTACTCTGAGAGGGAGGGGATGGAAGACTCTGAGGGTGTGGACCTCAAAAGAAGGGAATGAAAGTGAGGGAACTGGGGGAATAACCTGGAAAGTGCATTGGGGTGACAGGAGAATGCCTACTCCGCTATGTCTGTTCTTAGGTCTTGGGGTATGGGAAAAGTGTAGGCCGCCATAGGAAAGAGCAGCATGGGAAGCTGTGTCAGATTTCTGAATCCAGGCTTTCAGTGAGGGCCAGTAGGTTAATAGAGTTATTAAGAAAGAGGTTGTGAATATAGGGGAGCTTGTTACAGACAGACCGTGGATTCCAGAGCACACAGTTAAAAGAGAGAAGAGAAGGTAGACAACGAATGTTCATAAAATTGGCAGGGTTCCTATGTGAGATGGGGGAGGGACTGATTTTGAAAGAGGGTGGGCTGGAGTTAGAAGACATATCCCCTGAAATAAGAAGTAAAAGGAAAAATAGAAAGAGCAAATGGTTGCTAAATTTGTGAGAGAGCTTGTTGTGCTGCACCCTGGGACATGATGGGTTCAGATGGTTAAAGGGAGTCTGTCACCTCTATATAACCATATAGAGCGCTTACATGGCTCTGTTTCACACCTACACATGAATGTAATGGTACCTTTGTTATTTTCTTTAGACTTGCAGAAGCAGAAAAAAACGCTGTTTAATTCATATGCAAAAGAGCACTGCCAAGTGCCCAGGGGCGGTGTTCAGTGTGTAACCCAGGCTGCTCTGCCTTCTTTCATGGTTACTCCTCCCCAGCCTCTGCCTTTGTCCACCCTCCTATTCCCTTGTGTCTGACACAAGAGTGGAGAGGGTGTCAGCAGTTAGTTTGTGTTGACCTCACTGTTTATTTTGCACTTCTTCCCATCTGCCATAAGAACAACCCCCAAAAAACAGATCCTGTCTTTTGAACACCCCCCTTCACATGATCAGCATTTGGTCAGTAATCCGTCAGTATTGCTAAGGCCAAAAACAAAACAGGAGTGTGTCCAAAACAGAGATGACACGTGATTGAAAAGTCTGCATTCTTCTATGTTTTGTACCCACTCCTGATTTTGGTGGTTTCTTCAGTAGGCAGGTGAAAAAAGTGTTCCTTAGAGACTTCAGACTTATGTTGCTCCCGATGGAGCTGGTGCTGTTTCTACCCTAACCCCCCCACCCCTCCTCCAGCAGTCATGGCAGTGGAGCATGAGCGCAGAGGGCCCCCTTATTCAGACTTGGTGAGGATGGGCGATGGCAAACATAGGAAGCATCCAACTGACTTTTATGGCCCCTGCTCCAGCCAAAGAATAATTTCCCATTGCTGTTATATCTTCTGGCAACTGGAGAAAATTTTCCCATTGTTGCTACTGCTTCCATACATCTGATTCCATGGCAAACATAGCTTAGACTGCACTGGATGTTATAGGCACGTCTGGCTCTGATGGTGCCCAGGTTTAGACTCTCCTTTCTAGACTACAATAAAGCTGGAACTGCTGCCCTCCCTTCTAGCGGGAAGCAGGAGGATCCCACTTCTGCCAGAAGGGGAAGTATGGAATGGTGAATTCCATTCTATCTATGTAGGCATTTACACTGCCATGTTCTGGTGAACCAGAAATATTACATGTAAAAACTGTTGCATAACAGTGGTATAAATGCACAATGGTGAAGGCCCTGGAAATAAATGCAAGAATGACAATAGTGTTAGCAATAAGAGACAGTAGCTGAGCAAAATAATTGTAATATCACTCTGGAGTATTAAAGAAACCCCCCCCCCTTGCTCCTGCTCCTAGCTTCTTCTGCTACAGTACTTCTGCCAGCTCCATAAAAAAATGTTACCACAGCCCATTCCCTTAGAAATGCCTGGTACCTGTCTGTCAGACATACTGTACTGTATGTAGTTTCACCCCAGAAACAAGGATAAATGGATCTACTATATATATATATATATATATATATATATATATATATATATATATGAAAGTGAACACCCCAAAATATGTAGTATGAGGCCACAATTTGTCTTCAATTACACAATTAAGGATCAATGGATTTGTTTATGTATAAAAGAACGTGAGCAGCATAAAATCTGTAGTATCAGGCCGCAATTTCACCACAGAACCAAAAATGAATTTTTGTACTTATATATAAAAGAACATGAGCACCCCAAAAACTATTGTATCAGGCCACAGTTTCATCCCAAATACACAATTAAGGATGAACGGATCTACTTATGTATAAAACAACGTGAGCACTAGTGTTGAGCGAGCATGCCTACACTCGGGTACGCTTTGTGTTTGGCCGAACACTGAGTGTACTTGAGCACAATGCTCGAGTCTCTTCCCCACACGTTTGTTTGCTGCTACGCAGCAAATAAATGTGCGTGAGAGTACTGTCATTCACTGTAATGTTGATTTGTACGCTAATGCTACGCATTGTATGCTAATGACTTTGGGCTTGCTGTGTAAGTGGGCTGTGTATAAGTGGAGTTTAAAGAACCGGAGTTTAAGACAAGGAGGAAAAAGTAAGGTTGGAGGGATTTTCCTTGTTTGATTGTAACTTGATCTGAGCAGCTCCTTTAACTACAGCAAAACCGCATCTTATCACATATTTACTGTTTTTCTATACTGTACTGTATATCCCCATCTAGCAGGTGCTCCATGGACAATGCTACTAAGTGTGTGTCCTGTGCAATGTATGCATGCCTTGAAGAACCATTCATGGGTGAATACATTTGCACTAGATGCAATCACGTTGCATATTTGGAAGCCCAGATCTTGGATCTAAATAAGCAGCTTGGCATACTTAGGGGCATTGAACACCTGGAGAGAGGCTTAGACCTCACAGTGCAGGCACTGGCTGGGGTCAGTGAAGAGGAGGAGGGAGGAAATGGGCAAGAGCAGGACTATCAGGTCAGCAGTTGGGTTAATGTAGTAAGGAGGGGTAGAGGGAAAAGTGCCAGGGAGGCTAGTCCTGAGCTGGAACGCCCTAGTAAATATGCCTGTTTGGCTGATATTAGGGATGAAAGCCCAGGACCAGCGACACTGCAGCAGGCCATTTCTCCTAGGAACCAGGAGGATGACCGCTGCAGGAAGGATGGGAAAAGGAGAGCAGCAAAGGACAGACAGATACTGGTGGTAGGGGACTCTATTATTAGGCGGACAGACAGGGTCATCTGTCGCCGAGACCGTGAATGCCGAACAGTGTGTTGTCTCCCGGGTGCTCGGGTTCGGCATATTGCAGACCGGATAGACAGATTGCTTGGTGGGGCTGGTGAAGACCCGGCGGTCATGGTACATGTTGGCACCAATGACAAAGTCAGGGGGAGATGGAAGGTCCTTAAAAATGATTTTAGGGAACTAGGTGAGAAGCTAAAGTCCAGGACCTCCAAGGTAGTGTTTTCAGAAATACTACCAGTGCCACGAGCGTCACTAGAGAGACAACGGGAGATTAGGGAGTTAAATAAGTGGCTCAGAGGCTGGTGCAGGAAGGAAGGGTTTGGGTTCATGGAGAACTGGGCCGACTTCTCTGTCGGCTACAGACTCTACAGTAGGGACGGGCTGCACCTTAATGGGGAGGGTGCAACTGCCCTGGGGGAAAAAATGGTTAAACGGCTGGAGGAGTTTTTAAACTAGGATCTGGGGGGAGGGTGGGTGACCATACTAATAAGGGGGTAGATAGTGTAGATAGAGAGTGGGTCATAGGAAGGAAAAGTGGGGGGTTAGTGGGGGCTGGGGTTAGTAAGGAATGTAGGGAGAAGACTGTGCAAAACAACAACCAAAGTAACCCAAGAAGCCCGGATATTCATTTCATAAGTAATAGTAAATTGACAAACGGGGTAAGAAATATACATAAACCTCTTAAGTGTATGTACACTAATGCCAGAAGCCTAACTAATAAAATTGGCGAACTGGAATTAGTGATGTGTGAGGAGGACTGTGACATAGTGGGAATAACTGAGACATGGCTGGATGATACCTATGACTGGGCAGTTAATGTACAGGGTTACAATCTTTTTAGAAATGATTGTCAAAACCGGCGAGGGGGAGGGGTCTGCCTTTATATAAAGTCCTGTCTAAAGCCCACAATCCGGGAAGATATAAGTGAGGGACATGAAGATGTGGAGTCACTGTGGGTAGAAATAAATGGAGCCAAAAACAATAATAAAATACTAATAGGAGTTTATTATAAACCACCTAATATATCAGAGGCCACAGAAAATCTACTTCTAAATGAAATAGACGAAGCGGCAAATCAGAATGAGGTTGTTATTATGGGGGACTTCAACTGCCCAGATATAGACTGGGAAACTGAAACCTGTATATCTCATAAAGGAAACAGGTTCTTGGCAATAACCAAAGACAATTACCTTTCCCAACTGGTTCAGGACCCGACTAGAGGGACGGCCATACTGGACTTAGTATTAACCAATAGACCTGACAGAACAACAGATGTGCAGGTTGGGGGACACCTGGGTAACAGTGACCATAAAATAATAACCTTTAAATTGTCATTAAAAAAAGCATTTCTTCAGGGAGGAACAAAAATACCAAACTTCAAAAATGCAAAATTTAGCCATCTAAGAGAGGCCATAGGTCTAACTAACTGGGACAAAATCCTCAAAAATAAAAATACAGCCACAAAATGGGATATTTTTAAAAGCATCCTAATATCTAATTGTGAGAGGTACATACCGTATAGGAATAAAATAAGAAACAAGAAAAAACCAATGTGGATAAATAGAACTGTAAAAAAAGCAATTAATGAAAAAAAGAAAGCATTTAAATCACTAAAACAGGAGAGGAGCGAGGAAGCATTGAAAAACTATAAGGAAAAAAATAGAATTTGTAAAAGACAAATAAAAGCAGCTAAACTAGAGACTGAAAGACTAATTGCTAAAGAGAGTAAAACTAACCCTAAAATGTTCTTCAATTATATAAATACTAAAAAGTATAAATCTGAAGGTGTCGGCCCCTTACAGAGTAGTGAGGGGGGAGTAGCAGAGAGCGATGAGGAGAAAGCAAAACTCTTAAATATTTTTTTCTCCACTGTATTCACTGAGGAAAATAAACTGTCAGATGAAATGCAGAATATAAAAGTGAATTCCCCTTTAAAAGTGTCCTGTCTGACCCAGGAAGAAGTACTGGGGCGTCTTAAAAAGATTAAAATAGACAAATCGCCAGGACCGGATGGCATACACCCACGTATCCTAAGAGAATTAAGTAATGTCATTGCCAGACCCTTATACTTGATATTTAAGGACTCTATACTGACAGGGAGTGTTCCACAGGATTGGCGCATAGCAAATGTGGTGCCAATATTCAAAAAGGGTCCAAAAACAGAGCCCGGGAACTATAGGCCGGTAAGTTTAACATCTGTAGTGGGTAAACTGTTTGAAGGTTTTCTAAGAGATGCTATCTTGGAGTACCTCAATGAAAATAAGCAAATAACTCCATATCAGCATGGCTTCATGAGGGATCGGTCGTGTCAAACCAATTTAATCAGTTTCTATGAGGAGGTAAGTTCTAGACTTGACCGCGGGGAATCAATGGATATCGTATATCTGGACTTCTCCAAAGCATTTGACACGGTACCACATAAAAGGTTAGTATATAAAATGAGAATGCTTGGTCTTGGAGAAAATGTCTGTATGTGGGTAAGTAAATGGCTCAGTGATAGAAAACAGAGGGTGGTTATTAATGGTACATACTCAGATTGGGTCACTGTAACTAGTGGGGTACCACAGGGGTCAGTATTGGGCCCTGTTCTCTTCAATATATTTATTAATGACCTTGTAGAAGGCTTGCACAGTAAAATATCAATTTTTGCAGATGACACTAAACTGTGTAAAGTAATTAACAAAGAAGAGGACAGTACACTGCTACAGATGGATCTGGATAGACTGGAGGCTTGGGCAGAGAAGTGGCAGATGAGGTTTAACACTGACAAATGTAAGGTTATGCATATGGGAAGGAATAATGCAAGTCACCAGTACATACTAAATGGTAAAACATTGGGTAACTCTGACATGGAAAAGGACCTAGGAATTTTAGTGAACAGCAAACTAAGCTGCAGAAACCAGTGTCAGACAGCTGCTGCCAAGGCCAATAAGATAATGGGTTGCATCAAAAGGGGCATAGATGCCCGTGATGAGAACATAGTCCTGCCACTTTACAAATCACTAGTCAGACCACACATGGAGTACTGTGTACAGTTCTGGGCTCCTGTGAACAAGGCAGACAGAGCAGAGCTGGAGAGGGTTCAGAGGAGGGCAACTAAAGTCATAGCTGGAATGGGTGGACTACAGTACCCAGAAAGATTATCAAAATTAGGGTTATTCACTTTAGAAAAAAGACGACTGAGGGGAGATCTAATAACAATGTATAAATATATCAGGGGTCAGTACAGAGATCTCTCCCATGATCTCTTTATCCAAAGGACAGTAACCATGACGAGGGGACATCCTCTGCGCCTGGAGGAAAGAAGGTTTGTTCACAAAAATAGAAGAGGATTCTTTACGGTAAGAGCAGTGAGACTATGGAACTCTCTGCCCGAGGAGGTGGTGATGGTAAGTTCAGTAAAAGAGTTCAAGAGAGGCCTGGATGTATTTCTGGAGGGTAATAATATTACAGGTTATAGTTACTAGATATGGATGGGAGTAATTCTGATTGCCTGATTGGAGTCGGGAAGGAATTTTTTCCCCTAAAGTGAGGAAAATTGACTTCTACCGCACAGGGGTTTTTTGCCTTCCTCTGGATCAACTTGTAGGAAAACAGGTCGAACTGGATGGACAGATGTCTTTTTTCGGCCTTATAAACTATGTTACTATGTTACTATGTAATGCATACAAATTTGTATGCTAATGAGCACGCATTTGTACGCTAATGCGTACAAATTCAGTTAATTAGCATACTTTTACGAGTGAAAGTAGTAAAAGAGGAGAAGTCGCGATTCTGACCTTTTTCTATTAACCAGACACCCTCCCCTCTTCCGAGCGGGGGGTGCCTGGTTTAGTCCTATTGACTAACATTATGCTCGGGTGCTCGGTTGAGCACTCGAGCAACCCCTAGTGCTCGGCCAGAGTACCCGAGCATACGAGCACAGAGAAAAACTGTAGTATCAATCGCCAATTTCATCCAAGTTACACAATTAAGGATTAGCGGATTGAATGATGTATAAAAGAACATGAACACCCTAAAATCTGTAGTATCAGATCTCAATTTCATCCCAGAATCAAGGATGAATGGATGTATTTCTATATAAAAGAACGTAAACACCCCAAAATGTGTAGTATCAGGCTGCAATTTCACCCCAATTAAACAATTAAGGATTAACAGATTTAGGGCTCATGCACATGACCGTATGAAAAAACGGATCTGCAAAAACAGATCAGCAGAAAATACGGATGACATCTGTGTGCATTCTGTTTTTTGCGGAACGGAATAGCTGGACTCTAATAGAACAGTACTATCCTTGGCTGTAATGCGGACAATAATAGAACATGTTCTATTTTTTTGCGGAACCGAAATACGGACATATGGAAACGGAATGCATACGGAGTACCTTCCATTTTTTTTTGCGTACCCATTGAAAATATGTTTGTGTGCATGAGCCCTTACTTGTGTACAAAAGAACGTAAATATCCTAAAATTTGGCCCCAAGTTGATCCCAGTTGCACAATTAAGGATTAAGGGATTTACTTATGTATAACAGAAAGTGAGCACCCTACTTATTTACTGACACTTAGGTCCATATGTATTTAGACAGAGACAAAAAAAAATTCTAATTTTTGTTCTGTACATTACCACAATGGATTTTGAACAAAACAATTCAGATGCAGTTGAAGTTCAGACTTTCAGCTTTAATTCAGTGGGTAGAACAAAATATTTGCATAAAAATGTGAGGAACTAAAGTATTTTTTAAACTCAATCCCTTCATTTCAGTGGCTCAAATGTAATTGGACAAATTAAATAATTGTAAATAAAATGTCAATTTCTAATAATTGGTTGAAACTGCCTGAAGTCTTGGACTCATGGACATCACCAGATACTATGTTTCCTCCTTTATTGCAGCGGTTTTCAGTTGCTGCTTTGGCTTTATGTTTTAGGTCATTGTCCATTTGTATTATCAAACGCCGACCAATCAGTTTGGCTGCATTTGGCTTGATTTGGACACAGTATGTCTCTGACAACCCCAGAATTTATATGTTGGCTTCTGTCCTGTGTCATATCATCATTAAACACTGAGGATCCAGTGCCAATGGCAGCCATGCATTCCCAAGCCATCACACTACTTCCACTGTGTTTTACAGATGATTTGGTATACTTTGGATCTCGAGCTAGCTGTACCATGCCTTTGGCATACTTTTTTTATTTCCATCATTCTAGTAGAGGTTTTATCTGTCCAAATAATGTTCTTCCAGAATTGTGCTGGTTTTTAAAGATGTTTTTTTAGCAAAGTCCAATCTAGCCTTCTTACTCTTGAGGCTTCTGAGTGTCTTGCACTGCGCAGTGAACCCTCTGTATTTACTTTCATGGAGTCTTCTCTTTATGGTAGATTTGGATATTGATACGCCTATGTCCTGGAGAGTGCTGGTCACTAAGTTGGCTGTTGTGAAGGGGTTTCTCTTCACCATGGTAATTATTCTGCCCCATCATCCACCACTGTAATCTTCCGTTGGCGTCCAGGTCTTTTTACATTGTTGAGGTCACCAGTGCTTTCTTTCTCATGATGTACCAAACTGTAAATTTTGCCTCTCCTAATAGAGTAGCAATTTCTTGGATGGGTTTTTTCTGCTTTCGCAGATGAAGGATGACTTGTTTCACCTGCATGGAGAGCTCATTTAACTGCATGTTTACTTCTCGGTAAAATTTTTAAAATACAAGCATCACACCTCAAATCAACTCCAGACCTTTTAAGTGCTTAATTGAGAATTAAATAATGAAGGAATTTCCCACACCTGCCCATAAAACAGCCTCAATTGTCCAATTACTTTTGGTCCCTTTAAAAACAGGGCACCACATGTAAAGGAGCTGAAACTCCTAAACCTTTCATTTTAATGTGGATACCCTCACATGAAAGTTAAAAGTCTGGACTTTATGTCCATGTCCATTATATAACTTGAATATGTTTTAGTAAACATTTAGTAAAATAAACATAACTTGTGTCAGTGTCCAAATATATATATAGACCTAACTGTATGTAACAAAGAATGTGAGGACCCTGAAATCTGTAGTATAGGGTCACAATTTCACCCCAATTACATAACATAATATTAAGGGATTTACTTATATATAAAAGAATGTGAACATCCTAAAATCTGTAGAACCAGATGGCAATTTCACCTCAATAACTAATGAAGATTGGATTATGTATAAAAGAACATGAACACCAAAAAGTCTGTAGTATCAGACTGAAATTTCACCCCTGTAACAGAATCAAGAGTTAATAGAATTACTGATGTATAAAAGAACAATCTAAAATCATTACTATCAAAACAATTTTTAGCCCCAGTTAGTGTAGCAAGGTGTAATAGAATGGCTTCTCTATTAGCCAAGCTTTACACTGTTTAGTTAGCCCCTGCCCTCTGCCAACAGTGTGGATAAAACCTCCCTATTACATCCCTACACTATCTCTCAGCTGAACTGTAATATTTTGTTTATAAAGTCTCTTCTAATCACTGTCCCTAGTGCCTGTAACGTCTCTCCCAGCACTAAGTGCACTGGAAAATGGCAGAGAACGGGCAGGAAGAGACTTTTTATAGGTATGTGACATCACAGGGGCTGGCTATCTGCTGATTGTCTGGCTGCATGGCATTATAGGTGATCCCTCATTCTCAGGCTTCTTATTTCCTCGTTCTAATACGTGTAGCAGCCATTTTAGAAAAAAATCTTTTAGGCTACTTTCACACTTGCGTTGTAAGGATCTGTTTGTGAGACCCATCACAGGCTCTCATAAACGGTCCAAAATTGATCAGTTTTGTCCTAATGCATTATGAATGGAAAGGGATCCGTTCAGAATGCATCAGTTTTGCTTCGGTTCAGTCTCCATTCCGTTTGGAGGCAGACACTAAAAAGCTGTACTGAACTGCTGCGTTTTGGTGTCCGCATGAAGAAACTGATCCAAACAGATCCGTCATGACTCACAATGTAAGGGCTCGTTCACATCACCGTTAGGGATTCCTTTCTATCTTTACGTTATAACATCGTTATAACAGAAAATAACGGAATCCATAGGACGGAAATCAAAACGGACACCTTTAAGAGGAATTCCGTTTTTATTCCTCATAATAGAAGTCTATGGGCCTGTATAACGGATCCGTCTGGTTTCCGTTATGCCGGACGGAAACCAAAGTTCTGTCGACAGGTTGTATTATCATGATGGAAGCGTTTTTGCTAATCCATGACGGATCCAGCAAAAACGCTGGTGTGAAAGTAGCCTTACCTATTACCAGGAAGCTCAAGGAAATTAAACTTCTTGATTAATCACATTTTTATTTTAATTCAGATCAAATTCCACTTTGTCAACTTCTATTCACTGAACTCTAATAGCTAGCTACTACAAGAAGAGTTTTCTCCTTCTCCCTCTCCTGCTCCATACAGTATTAGAAAGTATTGGCTCCGAAAGTATTACTATGCAAAGTCTTGCGAGACTATGTATAATAACTTTATGAATTAATTATTACTGTAAAAAACCTTGGTACCGAACCCACAGGGGAAGCTCCAATAAGCCCCCTGCAGAGTAATCTACCTCACGCTGAGATAAGCAGCAGAAGTTGCAGCAGCTTGTTCAGTCTTGTCAACATGATGGAACAGGCTGAGACAAATCAGCAAGCCTCAATGCCCAGGTTAAGGCCTACCTAGACTATGGCCTGTCTCTAGTGCATACCCTGTTCCCTGACCCCATGGACTTGGATGTGGGCAGGGAGACTATAACAATGGCCTGATCTGGCCCAAAATGCTGTCTTCTTTCTTTCTTAGCCTCTGGTGACATCTCCAAGAGTTTTTTTCAGTGCCGCAGCCGGTGTAGTTACACCCATACTGACAAAGTTGTCCTCTGCCAGTGTACAAAGCATAATTTCTTTTAAAATGAATGAAGCATGAATTCAAGAGAATTTTCGGACTCCTCAGAGAGAGGCTGATGAATAGATCTGGCCTTGCTGAGAGTGCCACACCTTTCCACTGTTGCTGTTTACCTGCCTACACCATCATGTTCTGTATGGCTACTGCTGCCACCATGCTGTCTGTCTGTCTACCTTCCAACATGAACCACAGAGCTGCTTCTACTGTCACCGCCACTGCTAATTCCCTACTTCCACCACTAATAACATTACACATACTCCTCTGCTAACTACTACTACTATATAGCCAATCTACTGCCTTCCAGAATATGTCTGTGGGTGAAGGGAGTTCAAGACCACCTGCAGAGTGACATCACTTGGCACAAAAAATACAATCCAAAATGTTGTAGGGGAACTTCATTATTGCAAATTCTATTGGTAGGCAGTGTGTTTCGTAGTTTGACATACTCTTGATTGCTGGATGTGGCCGCTCTGGAAACAAATCTCAAAAGATGCTCATCTCCACTTCAAATCTATTTTTTAGGGGGAAAAATTCACGATGAATTCCAAATTTATAGAATTAGTTTGATTATCTCTAAAAAAATATATTTCATATGATAATTAGAGATGAGCGAGTAGTGTTCGATCGAGCCGGTATTCGATCGAATACTACGATATTCGGCGTGCTCGATTTAATTCGAGTATAACGGCGATGGCGCACTTAGAATTCGTTTCCCCTCCCACCTTCCCTGGCGCTCTTTTTCCACCAATCACCATGCAGGGGGGGTATGACAGGCCCGCGGAGCACGCTGGCAGCGCGAAAACGGCGTCTACATGCATTGGCTGGAAAAACCATGTGACCTCGAATATTAAAAACTCAGCTCTTCCTGCTCGTTCGCATATGCTGCGTGAACTTAGTCAGGGACAGAGGCTGGAGAAGGGAGAGACAGGTTTTAGCTGTTGGACAGGCAGGAGCGTGATTAAAAGCCCTTATCAGGGCTACTATAGTGCAGTACAGTGATAGCTTTACTAAAAGATACACTTTACAGAGAACGGCTGCCGTATTCAGGGATAGCTGCTGGAGTAGGGACAGAGAGAGGCATTAGTGGTGTAATAGGTGCTCTGCTACATACCAAACTATATTTGGCACTACTGCTGTGTACCTTGAAATATAAAATATATAGGCCTTTCAATTGGCAACTGTACTGTGCGTTCTCTTGCAAAGTAATTTCTCAAACCTGGTGTTCATACACACCGTCTGATCAGTTAGTACACGTCTGTGTACCTTGAAATCTAAAATATATAGGCCTTATAATTGGCAACTGTACTGTGCGTTCTCTTGCAAAGTAATTTCTCATACCTGGTGTTCATACACACCGTCTGATCACTTAGTACACGGCTGTGTACCTTGAAATATACAATATATAGGCCTTATAATTGGCAACTGTACTGTGCGTTCTCTTGCAAAGTAATTTCTCAAACCTGGTGTTCATACACACCGTCTGATCACTTAGTACACGGCTGTCTACCTTGAAATATACAATATATAGGCATTATAATTGGCAACTGTACTGTGCGTTCTCTTGCAAAGTAATTTCTCATACCTGGTGTTCATACACACCGTCTGATCACTTAGTACACGGCTGTGTACCTTGAAATATACAATATATAGGCCTTATAATTGGCAACTGTACTGTGCGTTCTCTTGCAAAGTAATTTCTCAAACCTGGTGTTCATACACACCGTCTGATCAGTTAGTACACGGCTGTGTACCTTGAAATATACAATATATAGGCATTATAATTGGCAACTGTACTGTGCGTTCTCTTGCAAAGTAATTTCTCATACCTGGTGTTCATACACACCGTCTGATCATTTAGTACACGGCTGTGTACCTTGAAATATAAAATATATAGGCCTTTCAATTGGCAACTGTACTGTGCGTTCTCTTGCAAAGTAATTTCTCATACCTGGTGTTCATACACACCGTCTGATCAGTTAGTACACGGCTGTGTACCTTGAAATATACAATATATAGGCCTTTCAATTGGCAACTGTACTGTGCGTTCTCTTGCAAAGTAATTTCTCATACGTGGTGTTCATACACACCGTCTGATCACTTAGTACACGGCTGTGTACCTTGAAATATACAATATATAGGCCTTATAATTGGCAACTGTACTGTGCGTTCTCTTGCAAAGTAATTTCTCAAACCTGGTGTTCATACACACCGTCTGATCAGTTAGTACACGGCTGTGTACCTTGAAATATACAATATATAGGCATTATAATTGGCAACTGTACTGTGCATTCTCTTGCAAAGTAATTTCTCATACCTGGTGTTCATACACACCGTCTGATCACTTAGTACACGGCTGTGTACCTTAAAATATACAATATATAGGCCTTTCAATTGGCAACTGTACTGTGCGTTCTCTTGCAAAGTAATTTCTCATACCTGGTGTTCATACACACCGTCTGATCAGTTAGTACACGGTTGTGTACCTTGAAATATAAAATATATAGGCCTTTCAATTGGCAACTGTACTGTGCGTTCTCTTGCAAAGTAATTTCTAATACCTGGTGTTCATACACACCGTCTGATCATTTAGTACACGTCTGTGTACCTTGAAATATACAATATATAGGCCTTTCAATTGGCAACTGTACTGTGCGTTCTCTTGCAAAGTAATTTCTCATACTTGGTGTTCATACACACCGTCTGATCACTTAGTACACGGCTCTGTACCTTGAAATATACAATATATAGGCCTTATAATTGGCAACTGTACTGTGTGTTCTCTTGCAAAGTAATTTCTCATACCTGGTGTTCATACACACCGTCTGATCATTTAGTACACGGCTGTGTACCTTGAAATATAAATATATAGGCCTTTCAATTGGCAACTGTACTGTGCGTTCTCTTGCAAAGTAATTTCTCATACCTGTTGTTCATACACACTGTCTGATCAGTTAGTACACGGCTGTGTACCTTGAAATATACAATATATAGGCCTTTCAATTGGCAACTGTACTGTGCGTTCTCTTGCAAAGTAATTTCTCATACCTGGTGTTCATACACACCGTCTGATCACTTAGTACACGGCTGTGTACCTTGAAATATACAATATATAGGCCTTATAATTGGCAACTGTACTGTGCGTTCTCTTGACAAGTAATTTCTCATACCTGGTGTTCATACACACCGTCTGATCATTTAGTACACGGCTGTGTACCTTGAAATATAAAATATATAGGCCTTTCAATTGGCAACTGTACTGTGCGTTCTCTTGCAAAGTAATTTCTCATACCTGTTGTTCATACACACTGTCTGATCAGTTAGTACACGGCTGTGTACCTTGAAATATAAAATATATAGGCCTTTCAATTGGCAACTGTACTGTGCGTTCTCTTGCAAAGTAATTTCTCATACCTGTTGTTCATACACACTGTCTGATCAGTTAGTACACGGCTGTGTACCTTGAAATATACAATATATAGGCCTTTCAATTGGCAACTGTACTGTGCGTTCTCTTGCAAAGTAATTTCTCATACCTGGTGTTCATACACACCGTCTGATCACTTAGTACACGGCTGTGTACCTTGAAATATACAATATATAGGCCTTATAATTGGCAACTGTACTGTGCGTTCTCTTGACAAGTAATTTCTCATACCTGGTGTTCATACACACCGTCTGATCACTTAGTACACGGCTGTGTACCTTGAAATATACAATATATAGGCCTTATAATTGGCAACTGTACTGTGCGTTCTCTTGCAAAGTAATTTCTCAAACCTGGTGTTCATACACAACGTCTGATCAGTTAGTACACGGCTGTGTACCTTGAAATATACAATATATAGGCATTATAATTGGCAACTGTACTGTGCGTTCTCTTGCAAAGTAATTTCTCATACGTGGTGTTCATACACACCGTCTGATCACTTAGTACACGGCTGTGTACCTTGAAATATACAATATATAGGCATTATAATTGGCAACTGTACTGTGCGTTCTCTTGCAAAGTAATTTCTCATACCTGGTGTTCATACACACCGTCTGATCATTTAGTACACGGCTGTGTACCTTGAAATATAAAATATATAGGCCTTTCAATTGGCAACTGTACTGTGCGTTCTCTTGCAAAGTAATTTCTCATACCTGGTGTTCATACACACCGTCTGATCAGTTAGTACACGGCTGTGTACCTTGAAATATACAATATATAGGCCTTTCAATTGACAACTGTACTGTGCGTTCTCTTGCAAAGTAATTTCTCATACGTGGTGTTCATACACACCGTCTGATCACTTAGTACACGGCTGTGTACCTTGAAATATACAATATATAGGCCTTATAATTGGCAACTGTACTGTGCGTTCTCTTGCAAAGTAATTTCTCAAACCTGGTGTTTATACACACCGTCTGATCACTTAGTACACGGCTGTGTACCTTGAAATATACAATATATAGGCCTTATAATTGGCAACTGTACTGTGCATTCTCTTGCAAAGTAATTTCTCATACCTGGTGTTCATACACACCGTCTGATCAGTTAGTACACGGCTGTGTACCTTGAAATATACAATATATAGGCATTATAATTGGCAACTGTACTGTGCATTCTCTTGCAAAGTAATTTCTCATACCTGGTGTTCATACACACCGTCTGATCACTTAGTACACGGCTGTGTACCTTAAAATATACAATATATAGGCCTTTCAATTGGCAACTGTACTGTGCGTTCTCTTGCAAAGTAATTTCTCATACCTGGTGTTCATACACACCGTCTGATCAGTTAGTACACGGTTGTGTACCTTGAAATATAAAATATATAGGCCTTTCAATTGGCAACTGTACTGTGCGTTCTCTTGCAAAGTAATTTCTAATACCTGGTGTTCATACACACCGTCTGATCATTTAGTACACGGCTGTGTACCTTGAAATATACAATATATAGGCCTTTCAATTGGCAACTGTACTGTGCGTTCTCTTGCAAAGTAATTTCTCATACTTGGTGTTCATACCCACCGTCTGATCACTTAGTACACGGCTCTGTACCTTGAAATATACAATATATAGGCCTTATAATTGGCAACTGTATTGTGTGTTCTCTTGCAAAGTAATTTCTCATACCTGGTGTTCATACACACCGTCTGATCATTTAGTACACGGCTGTGTACCTTGAAATATAAAATATATAGGCCTTTCAATTGGCAACTGTACTGTGCGTTCTCTTGCAAAGTAATTTCTCATACCTGTTGTTCATACACACTGTCTGATCAGTTAGTACACGGCTGTGTACCTTGAAATATACAATATATAGGCCTTTCAATTGGCAACTGTACTGTGCGTTCTCTTGCAAAGTAATTTCTCATACCTGGTGTTCATACACACCGTCTGATCAGTTAGTACACGGCTGTGTACCTTGAAATATACAATATATAGGCCTTATAATTGGCAACTGTACTGTGCGTTCTCTTGCAAAGTAATTTCTCATACGTGGTGTTCATACACACCGTCTGATCAGATAGTACATGGCTGTGTACCTTGAATAATACAATATATAGGCCTTTCAATTGGCAACTGTACTGTGCGTTCTCTTGCAAAGTAATTTCTCAAACCTGGTGTTCATACACACCGTCTGATCACTTAGTACACGGCTGTGTACCTTGAAATATACAATATATAGGCATTATAATTGGCAACTGTACTGTGCGTTCTCTTGCAAAGTAATTTCTCGTACCTGGTGTTCATACACACCGTCTGATCATTTAGTACACGGCTGTGTACCTTGAAATATACAATATATAGGCCTTATAATTGGCAACTGTACTGTGCTTCTCTTGCAAAGTAATTTCTCAAACCTGGTGTTCATACACACCGTCTGATCATTTAAGTACACGGCTGTGTACCTTGAAATATACAATATATAGGCCTTATAATTGGCAACTGTACTGTGCGTTCTCTTGCAAAGTAATTTCTCATTCCTGGTGTTCATACACACCGTCTGATCAGTTAGTACAAGGCTGTGTACCTTGAAATATAAAATATATAGGCCTTTCAATTGGCAACTGTACTGTGCGTTCTCTTGCAAAGTAATTTCTCATACCTGGTGTTCATACACACCGTCTGATCAGTTAGTACACGGCTGTGTACCTTGAAATATACAATATATAGGCCTTTCAATTGGCAACTGTACTGTGCGTTCTCTTGCAAAGTAATTTCTCATACCTGGTGTTCATACACACTGTCTGATCACTTAGTACACGGCTGTGTACCTTGAAATATACAATATATAGGCCTTATAATTGGCAACTGTACTGTGCGTTCTCTTGCAAAGTAATTTCTCAAACCTGGTGCTCATACACACCGTCTGATCATTTAGTACACGGCTGTGTACCTTGAAATATACAATATATAGGCCTTATAATTGGCAACTGTACTGTGCGTTCTCTTGCAAAGTAATTTCTCAAACCTGGTGTTCATACACACCGTCTGATCACTTAGTACACGGCTGTGTACCTTGAAATATACAATATATAGGCCTTATAATTGGCAACTGTACTGTGCGTTCTCTTGCAAACTAATTTCACGGCTGTGAAGGCAAAATATTGTAACCAAAAAAAAAAAAATGCGGCGGGGGGCTAGCGGAATAGGACGTGGACGAGGACGGGGGCGCGGAAATGCTGTTGGGGGCCTTGTTGAAGCCAGTGGGGATACAATGCGTGCTGGTGAGGGTCAGCCAGGATCTCGCTCATCCAGAATCCCTGCCTTTATGGGACAGTTAAGCAGGGGGCGGGTTACACCGCTGTTGAGTCCTGAGCAGGTTGAACAGGTGGTGCAATGGATAGCCGATAGCGCTTCCACACAGTTGTCCACCAGCCAGTCATCCACACAGTCTCACTCTGACCCTCCTTCCTCCCACACCTGGCCAACAGAGTCATCCCACCATTGACCCCTCCCAGGAGCTCTTTTCGGGTCCTTTTCAGATGTGCCGGAAGAATCCCAGGAGCTAGCAGAGGAATTTGTTTGTAGTGATGCCAAAACACTTGAGTTTTCGCCATCTCCTGCTGATGTGGACCCTGAGCCAGCATCTGTTATCATGAGCGATGATGATGATGAGACGCAGTTGCCATCAAGGGAGGCTGTTGGAATGTCCAGTGGGCAGGAGGAGGAGCAGAGTGAGGAAGTGGAAGAGGAGGTGGTGGATGACGAAATGACCGACCCCACTTGGCCAGGGGTGATGTCCAGCGAGGAAAGCAGTGGAGAGGTGGTGGTCTGCGCAGCACCGAAAAAGGCAGCAAGAGGCAGAGGGATGTCCACAGCCAGAGGGATGTCCACAGGCAGAGGGATGTCCACAGGCAGAGGGATGTCCACAGGCAGAGGACAGTCCAGACAGAGAAGTGAGGCCACAGCCAGCAGGGCCGAAGCTGTTCCCGGCAGCGGGCAGTCGCGCGAAGCTCCCCCATCGAGGCCTCGTACTTCTGTGGTGTGGAGATTTTTTAATGTTTGTGCGGATGACAAACTGAGCGCGGTTTGCACACTCTGCACTCAAAACTGAGTAGGGGCTCTGAGAAGAGCAATATGACCACCTCAGGCAATGCGGCGTCACTTGGAATTCAAGCACTGGGCTGAGTGGGAGAGAGCAAACGCAATACAACCTGCTCCCGGTCTTGCTGCCACTGCCTCTTCCCCTTTGTTGTGTGCTGCCACTGCGGTCCAGACCTCCAGCCAGGACACCTCCACATCTGCCTCTGCCTCGGCTACTTTGGGGCCTTCTCCTTCAGCCTCCCCTTCCCCCTCCCCTTCCCCCGCCTCTTCGCCTGCACCTTCACACTCCTCGTCCAACAACTGTCCATCTCGCAGGCGTTCGACCGCAGGCGGAAGTACGCCTCGAATCACCCCCAAGCCCAAGCCTTAAACTGCCACATCTCCAAACTGCTGGCCCTGGAGATGTTGCCGTTTAGGCTTGTGGAGACGCAGGCCTTCCGCGACCTGATGGCGGCTGCCGCACCTCGCTATTCCGTCCCCAGCCGCCACTACTTTTCCCGGAGTGCCGTCCCCGCCCTGCACCAGCACGTGTCGCGTAACATCTGGCGGGCCCTGAGGTACGCAGTCAGCGCAAAGGTCCACTTGACCACCGACTCGTGGACAAGCGCTTGCGGCCAGGGACGATACATTTCTTTGACGGCACACTGGGTGAATGTTGTGGAAGCGGGGACGGGGTCGCAAACAGAGACGGCCTACCTACCACCCCCCGCCCAAGATTGCCAGCATGGGTTCTGATACACCCCCCTCCTCTTCCTCCTCCTCCTCCTCTGCCTTAACACCGCCCTCAACCGCTAGCTGGAAGCGTTGCAGCACTGGCGCGGGGAGACGTCAGCAGGCGGTGCTTAAGCTCATCAGCTTGGGCGACAGGAAGCACAGCGCCCCAGAGGTGAGGGACGCCATATTGCAGCAGACGGAGATGTGGCTGTCGCCGCTGCAGCTAGGACCAGGCATGGTCGTGTGCGATAACGGCCGTAACCTGGGTGGCGGCTCTGGAGCTTGCCGAACTCAATCACGTACCATGCCTGGCCCACGTTTTTAATCTGGTAGTCCAAAAATTTCTAAAGACTTACCCAACCTGGCAGAGCTACTGGTGAAAGTGGCGGCGCTTGTGCGCTCACTTTCGGAAGTCAACTGTAGCTGCTGCTAGCTTAAAAAAACTCCAGCAACGCCTCCATTTTGCCTGAACATCGGCTGTTGTGCGACCCGCCGACTCGCTGGAATTCCACCTATTCCATGTTGGCCAGGGTGTGTGAGCAGCAGAGAGCATTGATGGAGTACCAGATTATGAATCCACGCGTGCCTCCAACTCAGCTCCCTCAGTTTGCCAACC